>LR749637.1:1962164-2027164 GCA_902729485.2 Mus minutoides
TCCACTCTGGAAATCAGTCTGGTGGTTCCTCAGAAAATTAGACATAGTACTACCGGAAGATCCTGCAATACCTCTACTGGGCATATATCCAGAAGAGTTTCCATCTGGTAACAAGGACACATGTTCCACTATGTTCATAGCAGCCTTATTCATAATAGCCAGAAACTGGAAAGAACCCAGATGTCCCGCAGCAGAGGAATGGATACAAAAAATTTGGTATATTTACACAATGGAGTACTACTCAGCTATTAAAAACAATAAATATATGAAATTCCTAGGCAAATGGATGGATCTGGAGGCCATCATCCTGAGTGAAGTAACCCATTCACAAAAGAACTCACATAACATGTACTCACTGATATGTGGATATTAGCCCGGAATCCTAGACTACCCAAGATACAATTTACTAAACACACGATACTCAAGAAGAAGGAAGATCAAAATGTGGACACGTCCCCCTTCCTAGAATTAAGAACAAAGCACACATTGAAAGAGTTAAAGAGATCATGTGTGAAGCTTAATCCAAAGGATGGACCCAACGACTGCGGCTGCCAAGGATCCATCCCACAATCAGCCACCAAACATAGACACTATAGCATATGCCAGCAAAATGGTGTTGAAAGGGCCAGGATATAGCTGTCTCGTGGGAGACTCTACCAATGCCTGGCAAACATGGAGTTGGAAGCTCACAGTCAGCTATTAGATGGAACACAGGGTTCCCAAGGAAGAAGGAGCTAGAGAAAGTACCCAAGGAGCTGAAGGGGTCTTCCACCCTCTAGGTGGAAGAATAACCATGAACTAACTAGCACCCCCTGAGCTCATGTCTCTAGCTGCATATATAGAAGAGGATGGCCTAGTTGGCCATCATTGGGAAGAGAGGCCCCTTGGTCATACAGACTTTATATGCCCCAGTACAGGGGAACACCAGGGCCAAGATGTGGGAGCGGGTGGGTAGGGGAGCAGGGCTGGGAGGGGGGTAGGGTATAGGGAACTTTCTGGATAACACATGAAATGTAAATGAAGAAAATATCTAATAAAATTTGAAAAAAAAATTCAGGTGACAACAGATGCTGGCGTGGATGTGGAGAGAGTGTTTTCTTATAGTCATCCACTGCCTCTGGATTTTACTCTTCTCCCACTCCTTCTTTTGCAATCACTTCGGAATGTTGAGGTAAGGGCTGTGATACAGATGTAACATTTAGGATTGGGAATTCCAGTCTCTTATTCTCTGAATCTTTACCAGTTGTTGGTCTCTTTATTAATAACAATCTACTGTAAATAGAAACTTCTCTGATGAGGGTTGAGAAATGCATTAAGCTATGGGTATAGTTATAAGCATTAATAGATGACTTATTACTACATTCATTTAGCAGAATAATAGTAGCAGCTTCTCTCTAAGTGCCTAAGATATATCAAGCAATAGATACTTAGCCTCAATAATAGTATTATGTAGGGGTTTTAGTTTTGTAGAGTTGGTCTTAAATCCAATAAGAAAGTAGTTGGGTAGTCACATGGTATTCATGACACTATTGCACCAAAAAACATATCTTGTTAGTCCAGTCACTATTGTAGTTCACTAGGTTCAAGGATGGGTAAGATTTATAGTAACTTCTGGTATCACACCAATTACCTATTATAATTAGACTTTCCATTGCTGTCATAAAATTCCATGACCAAAAGCATGTTGTGGTGGAAATGGTATATTTGGTTTATACTTCTACATTGTAGTCTATCATTGAAGGAATACAGGACAAGAACTCAAACAGGATAGGAACCTGGAGGCAGGAGCTATGTGGAGGCCATACAAGGATGATTCTTTCTGACTTGGTCACCATGGCTTGCTCAGCTTGCTTTCTTGAAGAACCTGTAACCACCAGCTTTGAGATAGCACCAACCATGATAGGTTGGGCCATCCTTTCATCAATCACTACTTAAGCAAGTGCCCTTCAGTTGGGTCTTATGGAGACGGTTTCTCAGTTAAGGCTCCCTTCTTCCAGAAAACTCTGGCTTGTGTCAAGTTGAAATAAGTTTGTCTAGAACAGTATCTTCAACATAATGAAAGCTGGCCAGTAGGGCTCTAGCTTCAAGGTCAGTACCAGTTTGATTACTTTTATGTTTTATAATTTAAGTATGTAGTATTTTAACAACTTTAAGTTCTGAAATAAAGCCAAAAGAATGTCTATAACCTGTAATGTTTTCATAATCATAATGACTAAGGTTAAAAGCAAATAACAACAACAACAACAAAAATACCTGTCATAAATGTGCAACAACTATGGAAATCAATGTGGAGGTTGCTCAAGATACAAGAAATAGATCACCCACATAATCAACTATACAACTCTGTATATTTCCATAGAGAAACCTGGTTACTATCACTAGGAAGTAGAAACAAAGTCAATGTATATCAACCAATGGATAATGAAAAATGTGGCATAGTGACACAATGGAATTAAGAAAAATTTAATTATGAAATTCACAGATAAATCTGGAAACAGATATTTTGAATGAGGCAAGTAAGATTCCCAGAAAGAGAGACATTGTATTGTTTCTTTCATACATGAATACCAGTTTTAAATCTTTGGATGTGTGTTTTACCTGAAATTACCAGAAAGGTCAAGAAATTTGTAAAGGGACATCTTGGGAAGGTATTGATTCAACTGAGGAGACATAAAAATCAGTGGTATAAAGGCTTAAATGCAGAGTGATGAAACAGAAAGTAACCCTTTGGTTACTTTCATAACTATAGTGAAGTTGGGAATGCAAGCTAGAGGAGAGGATTTTGAAGCTGTATGCTAAAAGTGTAGGTAAAAAGGGTAAATTCTGGGGCACATCAATGCAGTAGGCTACAGTAAACATTTCACTACACCAACATGGATCTAAAATCTTTTCTAAAAAGAAACTAATGCCATGTGCTCAATAACTGGAACTGGAATTCAGGTCTTCAACATTGTATACATTATATGGAAAAAAAAATCACAATTTTTGGATACTTTTTCAAAAGAAAAGCAGAAACCAGTATCTTAGGAAGATTTATACCAGTAGAGTAATTCCAAGAAGGAATTTAGTGAGGCCTAACTGAAAATGTCCAAGTCTATGCTTTCTTTACAGAAGGGTACAGCAAAGCAGATCCAGGTCAGAGAATATTTACGAGAGTAGAGCTCAGTATTTCAGAGTACACACTGGTGGGAGAATAAAATGTAAAGGGTAACACAAACAAGCTATGGTCACCATCACACACTACGCAGTAGTCAAAGGCAAAATTGGTGTAAACAGAGGGACAGACTATAGGGTTACATTAGCTTGGACAAAGAGCATTAGATAGCTCACAACACAAAATTATCTACGCAGCAGTTAAATTCTTGAGTGTTGTGTATTTTCAAACACTTGTAATTACTCAAATAAGCATAAACAAGGAAGATCAGAAAGTAAAACTGAGAATCTATTTATTAGACACAGATGTTAGAAAGGAGAATTGGGAAAAATCAAACAGAAAGAATGAGAGTTTTAAGTAGAGAGGACTGATAGTGATCATAACAATAATCATAGATGAAGAAATATTAGCTACAGTCAATTATACATTATACACATCCAATTCTTAGCAAGTAAGACACGAAAAAGAGAGGTGAAGAAATGGGAGAGAAAGAATAAAATCTAAGGAATGTATAGGAATTCTCAGAAAAAGAGTTTGCCCCTCAGGTAAAAGTTTTATAAAGCAACAGAATTTTTGTTTGTTTGTTTGTTTTTTAATTACAGCACTTTTTTTTCATTAAGTTTTATATCTTCTGGAGGAGACAAATGGTTTCTAATTCATCTTAATAGCTCTCCCTATATGCCTTCTACATACAAATATATAGGACATAGGCTATACCCACACACTACATCCACATCCCTCACATACAAACACATACACTTACATCACACACACATTCCACACACACACATCATACACTATACACACACGTGTGCACACACACCACATACACACACATAACTGTACATCAAACACACATACCACACACTATACATACACACACATACACACACATACACACAAACACACACACACACACACACACACACATGGGAAGAAGGAAAGGGAAGAAAGGGGAGGAAGAAAATATTTTTCTGTAGCTAATTTAATTTCTTACTCATTTTAGTGAGATTGTTGAAAGTCCTTTGACCTCTAGTTCATTTTAAACTATATTTTTAAGCTTTCATATGTATAGTTCATCTTTCTTGTGAGTAATATTGGAAATGAGGCAGCTGACCACATCAGTTAGGAAGCATTCTCTGTGTTGAAACATTCCCTTTGCAGAGTGGAAGTCATTTCATCCTCAATAGTGAGAGAGTGGAGAAAATCTGGTCCAGCCAATTGGGAGCAAATATAGTTCTTGCATAAGGAGAGGTGATGGAAGTTACTTCTAAGCTACAGAAGTGGGATGTCATCATACTGGCAGAGCCTCATGCAGCTGACCAGCATGCGAGCTGACTACAGTCCCTGACCATGTTTAAGTCTTTCTGTTCTGAACTAACACATGTTTCTTCCAGTATTCCAGATTCACATATGTAACTGCTCTAGTCAGAGAGAGGCTTTGGGAAGGTTGAGGACATGCTAACATAGAGTAATGCTATAATTATCACAAGTCAATAGAGAATAAATGAACTGATTCTGATCTTTCACACACACATAATCTCATTGTTACAATAAATACATAAGAGAAACAATGAGCAGGGAGAGATACATACTTTATCTCACAATTCCAACAGTTGGTTGTCTCACCAGGCTTTCTGGGTGACCACAAAAGCATATGATGGAACAGTGTTGCCTAGCTAATAGGGGCTAGAAAATAAAAACAGGAAGGGCTTGGAACAAGGTAAATCATTTTTGCCTTTCAAGCACCACATTGTATATACTCATTGCTTCTCAATAATATCATTCAACCATGAATCATCAAGGGTCAAATATATTGATGAAGGCAGAGTCCTCATAGTCACTAACATTTTAGTAGCATTCCAGGTTGAAACTAGCTGTCCAGCACATAAGCCTCTTTGAAGAAGCATTTATTTAATTCTGTATTTATTCTTCGAGAATGTCATCCATGTAAACCATGTATTTTGATTGTGTCCAGGCTCTATTTTCCCTCCAACTCCTTCCAGACAGTACCCCTGCCATAGGTTCCTCCTAATTTCATGTTTTCATATGCATAGACATATACTATACCACTGATTCAAATGATTGCTACTTGCTTGTGCACAGGTGTAAGGTCATCCTCTAAAGTATGGGCAATCTCGCAAGAGGAATACTGGACCTTTTTTTTCCCTGCATAACTGTCAACTGGCAATATCTCTTCAGCCATAATGAGGTCTCGTACAGGCAGATAAACCTGAAAGGCAGGGTAGAGTGTGAATCCGGAGGACTATGCACATACTGTTAACCTCCTCTAGGTCTGTCCAGAGGGTCTCAGGGAAAGTCAAGTTTAATTCTACAGAGATACCTAGGACATCTGGTTATGAATTATAAAAGAAAAGAGTAACATTATGTAGATGAAACAGGTTATTTAAAAATATACATGCATACATACATCCATATATATATGTAACAATGAAAAAAGGACATGAATTTGAAAGATAACAAGGAAGAATATATAGGAGGGCTACAAGGGAAAAAAGGGGGAGGGAGAAATGATGCAAAAGAAAAGAGAATTGAAAAGAGACCTGTCTGTGCTAATAGTAATATCAGAATCTTAGTCAAAGGTGTTTAGAATAGGAGCATCCCAGAGCACAAGCACATGAGCAGATATATCCATCCTCTTTCTCTAAGCTAATCCATTGTGAATTCCAGGTAGTATTTGTATTCTTAAATTCACAATAAATAATCAGTACAGAAGAAGTAAACAAAGGAAGTTTTGTGTTACCCAGTGGGCAACAATTTTACATCAAAAGTCCACATTGAACATCTGTCTGAGACACTTCCAATCTTACCTACCTGTGGGACCAAGATGGCCCAGGGTTACAAAGAAAGGCTTCAGGTCACTTGGATCCCAGATACCTCAAACATGAGAATGGCAGGAGTTGGCTAGTTCCTCCCACCCAACCTGGCACCATAAGGCTGGCTCCCCTACCATCAACCTTAGTAAGAAATTTATTACCCTGATTGTTATCAGGCTTCACACCTTGTTTAACCTTCTATGCCCCCTGCTGGCCCTGAGTATGTAGATCTTCCAACACCTCTGCCCTGGCCAATGGTGCATGACCACACAAACCTTGCCTCAGAAACCCTGGCCACCTCCCCAGAGGCATAAATACCCTTTCTCCCTTCTCCCTTTTTCCAACACCCACATTAAACGAATCAGTTTCTAAAGCAGCACCCAAGAGTTTTCATGACTCCCTCATCACATTCATCCATGACCAAGGTCCTGCTCCATCCACACACCTAGCTAATTTGCCTCCCACCAGTCCAGTTCAGTGTGCAATGTGCCTTGTTACCCCTAGCAAGTTGCAGGCACTGGGTGACACTAACCCAGGCATCTCAGGAATGACAGCCAAACTATGAAATACAGAGTCCACCCAGCTCCCAGAGCACCCCCCAACTCAGTTCAGGAGTCTTTTCTGTCCTTTATAAAATAGGTCAGAGATTGAAACAGAAAAGGGAATGCGGGGCTACTTTATCCTAGGTAAAAATCTTTCTTTTAAATCGACATGATAGTTACATAGTATAAGACATAATTCTTGAGCTATGTAGATGGCTCTGTTGGTAAATGTTTACTATTTAAGACAATGACTTGAGTTTGATACCCAGTATTCATTTAAAAGGCCTCATAAGATGGCCTGCACTCATTATTGTATCATTTGGGAGGACAAAGGCTTTCCTTGGGACTAGCTAGCCAGCCTTGGCAAACTCCATGCTGTGGAGCGATTCTGTTTCAAAGAGAAAAAGATGGATATCATTTAAGAACTACAGATGAGATTGATGTTATTCTCTGGGCCCATCATCATGTAAAACTGCCCCCCCAACACACACACACACACACACACACACACACACACACACACACGAGTAGTTTGGAGATATTCTGTACACACAAATATACACACTCCTTTAAAGATATTAGTTCAGTTTTCACAGACTAAAATTAAAAATGTTTTTTTGTCAAAAGTAGCCCCCACAAAAGTTCTAGGTTCCTGAAATTTCTGACAATGGTATCCTTGCATTGTGCTGTGTGAGGCACTGGGGGTTCTTCTCCAGGTCAAAGGTTAAATTGAAATGGCTGGAGAGTCTAGCTTTGTCCCCTGTGCTCAGAATACTAAATTTATTACTCAGTTATGTTATATATTGTATTCAGGGTAAACATCCTCATTAAAAGTGTAATGCAAAGGAGATTCAAACTTTTCCAAAAGATCCTAGAGATTGGCTAAGGGAGAGGAGAGGCAGTCAGTGGGCCATGTCTCTCAGATAACTCCCAATCACTTCTTCCTTGTCTCACCAGCTGTCTACACACTTTGTTAATTTAAGAATGGTATCATCCTTGGGTACTTTCCCCAGCTCCTCCATTGGGGACCCTGTGTTCCATCCAATAGATGATTGTGAGCATCCACTTCTATATTTGCAAGGCACAAGTTGCTGAAGGGGTCTGCAACCCTATAGGTGGAACAACAATATGAACTAACCAGAACCCACAGAGCTCATGTCTCTAGATGCATATGTAGCAGAAGATGGCCTAGTCATCCATCATTGGGAAAAGAGGCCCCTTGGTCTTGCAAACTTTATATGTCCCAGTACAGGGGAACGCCAGGGCCAAGAAGTGGGAGTGGGTGGGTAGGGGAGCAGGACAGGGGAAGGTTATAGGGGACTTTCGGGATAGCATTTGAAATGTAAATGAAGAAAATATCTAATAAAATAAATGTTAAAAAGAAAAAAAGAATGGTATCATCCAAGAAAGGAGAAAAGGTTAGGTTCCAAATTCAAAGGTGAGGAGCTAAAATCTCTCCAGAGGCAGTGGTAATGTGAGTGAAACTTGGTAGCAGACAGCCAATTAAGGAACTCCCAGAAGCAAAAATAGCAGCCTCTTCCATGAAGAGTGAGTGGTTCTCTTTAAGCCTGACCTGACCTGAGGCACAGCAGGGAGGCAAATCTTTTACTGGAATGCAATCTCTTTCTTTACTCATCCCATTGACTTCCACCTGGCATGCTCCAGACTCAAATTTTCTGCAGAAGCATCCGACCCAAAGCCCCATTGATGTTCCCTGGCCCCTTTCTGCATTGTCTTTACCTTATGATCCCACAGAACAGGTACCCTGCTTTTAGAAAAGCAGATGTGTGTGTTTTTTTTTCTGGCTCCCCTTCAGGGTCTTACTACTGAAATGTACACTCTTTTCCTCCTAGCAGCACAAGATGACACAGAATAACCACGGAGGTTCAGCTCCTTTCTGAGCTACAGGGAGAAGCCCAGGGGACCACAGCTCACAAAACTACCTGTCTTTGCCTTCTATCAAAGAAAAACACTCAGGGGTGAAGTGCTGGAACAGTTGTATCCTCAGTGACTTGCTCTCACACCAGAATGACTGAGTGTTCCTCCCCCCACCCCCTCTGTGTGTGTGTGTGTGTGTGTGTGTGTGTGTGTGTGTGTGTGTGTCTGTAATTTTTTGTTCTGGGTATTGAATTAAAACATTGCATATGCTAGGCAAGTGTGGTACCATTGAGTAGCACTCCCTACTCCTACAATAATAGAGTCATAGATATTTTAGGACAAATGAGTTAGTTACATTCACAAAGGTGAACATGAAGATAATGTTTGGAACATTCAGTAAGAAAAAAGGAAAAAAAATGTTGAAGCCTTTTTGTGCTGTGAATCACTTTCTTAGGCAAGAAAATACCATTCCAAGTGTTTTCAGGTATTAGGGTATGTTAAAGATGGTGCTGACCTCTCCATGCCCACAGAAGAGGAGAATGTCACCTTTCTCTCAGGAAGGAGCATGCAGTGATTTAGGGCATAAATCTCTAACATACCAAGACTTGACATGATAACACTTGCTTCACTCATTGGGTAGTAGTGATAGTTAATGGTGCTGGGAGAAGTCTCAGGACTAGTTAACTTTACTCAACTGTCTCTGTAACTGTGCCTCAAACAATTCTGATTGCTAACTTTAGAAAGAAAAGGAGGGAAATTATCTCACATTTACCCACCATTAGCAACTATAATGGGATGAGATTTTACAGATTGAAAAGTTATTGCTTTGTGTGAAGATGGGGATCATGAAATGTCATTATTAAGTAGGACATGAAGCAGTTTCACCTCTGCTGTAAAAGCATGCCACAGAAACTTTAACATTCATCAGATATCTACTCATCTATCTATCATTCATCGATCTATCTATCTATCTATCTATCTATCTATCATCTATCTATCATCTATCTATCTATTGGTGTCTATGTGTTCACATAGTTTTTAACTTGGTCTCATGTAAGGCCATCTTCCTGCAAATATTATTTGACCATACACTGTTACCCTCCCATGTCACAAGTATATCTCTTCCATTCCTAGATTTGATTATACTGTCCTGTCTTCTGTACATAAATGACTTTGTACATCTAGAAAGTCTAGAACATGTTTTTTGAAGGACAACTAAACCATGCAGTCAAGAGCATTAATTAATCTTTCCACATATGAGCATTTAGTTATTTTATAGTATGATATTTGGGTCATATATCCCTAGAATATGATGAGTAAAATGTGTGATAAATGAAGAAATAAAAAATGAGGCAAGTAGATAAATAGAGGATGGTCACTGGCCATATAGAACTCTGAAGGTCTACTAGCCTAGGAAGCATTCCCTGGCTTTCATCGCAACCAGGTACCAATAAACCATCCTTAACTTTTTCTGTAAGGAGATAAAAATTAAGGGACAAAGAAAGAGCATGATGATGAGAGAGGGAGAAAATTCTCCCTTTACATGACTGTAAGCTGTTCAATTAACCACAAAGACATTGATTAAAGGCCAGTGTAATGTTTTCATGGACAGCAAGCTCAACAATCAAAAAGAAGCAGGCAGGTCATCTTCCCTACAAGCTCTCTCTAGCACTTCCATCAGTACTTGGCCTGTTAGCACCAGCTATCTAAATCTGCTTTTTCAGCATCCAAACACTGCCAAGTACTGTGGCTATCATCTTTTCCATGCCTTATACAAAATTAGCTTTAGCTCTGCTGGTCACTTAATAATGATATTGCATAGAAATGAAAGTAAAAAATAGGAAGTTATATGTACAATGCTAAGTCTATTTGGGAGAAATAAAAACACCAAATATAAAAATTGTAAGAAATGTGTAGCAATCGATGTCAGCGATTAGAAGGGCTTGTACATTGGAAGAGTTGAGATTACTGGTGACACAATTCAGGAAAGAAATTGTGTTAGTGATAAGTCTATCCCTGTGACAAACACCTGAGAACATCATCTGAAAAGAAGGAAACATTCGGTCTCACAAAGTCAGAGGATTTGGTCACAGTCAAGCAGATAACTGCTTTAGGGCTTTCGTTAGGCAGTGAGCTGATTCTGTTCTACTAGAATCTACACTAATAATAGTTTTATACACATTTCCTGGAGTGTCATAGAACAGAGACCAAGCCTCAGATACTAAATCTAACCTATCTAACTTTTGTACATCTTGTCTTAATAAACTGAAGAAGTTAGAAAAATGTAAATATCTTTTATTTGCCTGTATAATTGTCCTCTCAGAGGCTCACTGCTGAATAAGCTCACCCTTTCTAGTTCTTTATAAACTTTGGTTGCTTTGGTCAAATCAACTGTTCTGGCTCAAAACACTTCTCAAAGCTGACTTACTCAAACTGGGCTTCTGACTTAATTGCTCTGGTTGAATTCAAACTAACTCTGGCAATCTGTTCTAATCTTCTGGCTCCTTCTCATTCTATGGCTGCTCTATCTTCACCTGGGTCTAGATTAAAGACTTTTTAGAATTTAATGAAAATGAAGGCACAGCATACCCAAACTTATGAGACACAATGAAAGCAGCGAGAAGAGAAAAACTCATAGCTCTGAGTGCCTTCCTAAAGAAATTGGAGAGATTATATTCTTCTTATTAAACTCTGAGTCACACTGAGATTACAAAATTTGGGCTAATTTTATCTCTCCTATTGAAGCAGAACATGCTGATCCATGGTTATGTAGACAGACAATAGGACAAGAGACTTGAATTCTATGTTGGCCTATATAAGATTTATTTTAAGATGAAAGTTACTTAACATATCATAGCAACATATTTAATTATGCACAAGTAGTCCTACATAAATGCTTAACATTTTTAAAAAGAAATATGAGATTGTTTTAAGAAATAGCAGCAAAGGATGAATTTTCCTCTCTGAGAAAAGACTTAATAATCTTTTCATAGTCTAAGTGTTCAGAATATTATTTTAATATTTTTATTTATGTCTGAAAGACCTGAAATGTCACTTATTTATTCTGGTTAATGTGCATCTTTTGGTTTGCAAGCCTTGAAGGTGTTTTCTGTTTTGTTTTGTTATTTGTTTTGGTTTGGTATGGTTTTTTGCTTTTAGTTTATAATTGTCATTATTTAATTTTTAAAATGGGGTTATTTTTATTTAATTGTGTGTGTGTGTGTGTGTGTGTGTGTGTGTGTGTGTGTGTGTGTGTGTGTAAAAGAATCTAAGGAGGTTGTAAAAATGGTATTGGATTCCCTGGGACTCCAGTTTGCCAGTTGGGAGCTTCCTAGTATGGGTGCTAGAAACCCACAGCCACCTTCTCTATGAGCAGTACTGACTCTTCAGAGCAGAGCCATCTCAGCTGCTCCCATTTGCATAACTTTAAGAAATTGTTTCTTTGTCTCTGCTTGCTTTGGTTTGTTTTACACTTCATTCTGGAGTCTTGAAATAAAAGCTTAGATTATTTATTTAACACATTTCCTCTTCTCTCATGTCTGCATCTAAGGTTACACACTTCTTCCACAGGACTCTCTTCACTCTGTTGCCGACTTTTTATGTTGTATTTTCATTTTCCTTCAACCCAGTGTATATCTGTCTTCCCTTGAGATGTCCTTGACATGTTGATCATTGATGCATATTTCCATGTCTTTGTATATTTTCTGCTATTGATTTTTAGTTTTTTTTTCCCCTTTTGGTTGGATGGCACACTATGATTTCAATTCTTTTGAACATATGACTCAGCTTTTCTCTTGAGATACATTTTATGGATGTTTGAAAATAGAATGCAGTCTGTCATTAACTGGAATGTTTTTCAGAAAAATTCAAGAAGGTAAAGAACAATTTAGATTCTATCATTTGATGGAGTCCTTTTTTTTAACGTTTTATTAGTTTTTTTGTATATTTCACCTCCTGTGCCCCAATCCAACTCATTTACCCCTCCTCTCATACCAACTTTTTACCCTTGCAACCTGCCCCACAACAGAAAAAGAAAACTTGTTGTGGAAACTGTAATGTGTTAGAGTGTATGCTGAAGTGTACTCTTTTTCAATATTTCTTTGCTTGCTAAGGTCCATTGCAATCATGGTCTGGTACAAGGCCTCTGGCTTCTGTGACTCTGTCAATACTGTAACCTCACTAGGACTCCTTGGATAACTTGTTGGTGCTCTAAGTCATGGAGATCCTGCAGATTCAGATCTGCAAAACTGCAGATCTTCATGTACTCCAGAAGTTCATGGATGTGGTAGATGTGGTGGGCCAATTCAAAGACCTGATCTCAGCCTAAGAGGCATCTGAAGTGGTCAGCCAACCAGCTCTCCTGCTCTCACGCCCTTGGGGCCAGACAACCAGCAACACACTGCAAGTAGAGCCAGCTCTACCCTGCTGCCCAGTTGAGGTACAGTACTCACTCTCCTGAGTGCTGCATCAGATGAAGAACAGGGACAGCTCTCCTGCCATCATGACCCCAACACCAATTCTGTCTGCCACAGGTGGCTCGGGCAAAAGGGAGGAGAGTGGCCAGGTCTCCTGCTCTTATGACCCCAGTGCCAGCTCTCCCACCTGCTGTAGATGGCAAAGAATTAGGGGGAGAAGAAAGGCATCTCTCTCTCATATACACCTCAGCCCAACAGAAAAGAGGCAGATCAGGCACACTTGTGCCCTTGAAGCCAGATCACCCTCAACCCCCACATCCAAGGCCAGCTCTACTGTCTACTTCTCCTATTACTATTATAGCACTTTCATTTTCGGTGAACTAATGTTTGTGTGGTATATATTCTTCAAGGTTTTACCTTTAAAGGGCCTATGTGCATGAAGTGAGTTTCTTCCAGATAGGTCACAGTTGGGTCATGTTTGTAATACACTCTGATAGTCTTTTATTTTTCCTTCTTTTAAAGTAATCTTTATTTTTTTTACACTCCAGATTTTATCCCCCCCCCGCCCCCGGTCCACCCTCCAGGCCAACCCTCTGACTGTTCCACATCCCATAACTCCTGCCCTGGACCCTGTCTCCACAAGGATGTCCCTACTCCCCCTACTGTCCACCCCTCCAGACATCTAAACTCCAGTCTCTTGGGGGGTTAGGGCATCTCCTCTGACTGAACACTAATCTGGCAGTCCTCTGCTGTATATGTGTTAGGTGCTTCATATCAGCTCATGTATGCTGCCTGGTTGGTGATAGTGTCTGAGAGATCTTGGGATCCAGATTGAGACTGCTGATCCTCCTACATGGTTGCCCTCCTCCTCCTCCTCTTCCTCTTTTTTCTCCCCCTCCCCCTCCTCCTCCTCCTCTTCCTCTTCCTCTTCCTCCTCAGCTTCTTACAGCTTTTCCCTAACTCAACAACAGGGGTCAGCAGCTTCTGTCTGTTGGTTTTGTGCAAATATCTGCATCTGACTCTTTCAGCTACTTGTTGGGCCTTTCAGAGGGTAGTCATGATAGGTCCTTTTATGTGAGCACTCCATAACCTCAGTAATAGAGTCATGTATGTCTTAGGGCCTCCCATTGAGCTGGATCCCACATTGGTCATGTCACTGGACATTCTTTGCCGCAGGCTCCTCTCCATTTCTATCCCTGCAGTTCTTTCAGACAGTAACAATTATGGGTCAGAATTTTGACTGTAGGATGGCAACTCCATCCTTCACCTGATGCCCTGTCTTTCTGCTGCAGGTGGGCTCTACAAGTTCCCTCTCTCCACTGTAGGGCGTTTTCTAGGGTCTCTCCCTTTGAGTCCTGAGAGTTTCTCACTTTCCAGGTCTCTGGTACTTTCTGGAGGGTCTCCCCAACCTTCTTACTCCTGAGGTTGTCTGTTTCCATTCTTTCTGCTGGCCCTCAGGGCTTCTGTCCTATTCCCCCATCAAATGCCAGATCAGATTCCCCTCTCCCCCCACCCCCAGTCCTTTTCCCTCTCAGGTCCCTACCTCCCCCACACATTGTGATTGCTTTCTTCTCCCTCCCAAGTGAGACTGAGGTATCCTCATTTGGGCCCTTAAGCATATAGACCATTTTTAGTTCTATGGACTGAATCATAGGTATTCTGTATTCTTTTCTTTTCTTTCTTTTTTGGCTAATATCCACTTATTAGTGAATACATACCATGCATATCCTTTTAGGTCTGAGCTACCTCACTCAGGATATTTTCTAGTTCCATCCATTTGCCTGAAAAATGCAGAATGTCCTCCTTCTTAATAGCTGAGTTTCATTGTATAAATGAACCACATTTTCTGTTTCCATTCTTCTCTCCTGGGACATCTGGGTTGTTTCCAGCTTCTGGCTATCACAAATAAGGCTGCTATGAACATAGTGGAACACATGCCCCTGTGGTATGGTAGGGCATCTTTTGGGTATATTCCTCAGAGTGGTATTGCTGGGTCTTCAGGTAAATTTATTTCCAAACTTCTGAGTAACCTCCAGATTGATTTCCAGAGTGTTTGTACCAGCTTGTAATCCCACCAGGAGTGCAAGAGTGTTCCTCTTTCTCCACATCCTTTCCAATATATGTTGTCACCTGTGGTATTTAACTTAGCCATTCTGATTCATGAAAGGTAGGAATCTCAGTGTCATTTTGATTTGCATTTCTTTGATCATTAAGGAGTTTGGACATTTTTTTAGGTGCTTCTCAGCCATTTGAGATTCCCGTGTTGTGAATTCTTGGTTTAGTTCTCTACCCCATTTTTGGATTGTATTGTTTGGTTTTTCAGAGGTTAGCTTCTTGAATTCTTTATATATTTTGGATATTAGCCGTGTATTGGATGTGGGGATAGTGAAAAAATTTTCCCATTCCGTAGGTTGCCAGTTTGTCTTATTGACTATGTCCTTTGCCTTACAGAAACTTTTCAGTTTCATGAGGTCCAATTTATCAATTCTTGATCTCAAAGCATGAGCCACTGATGTTTTGTTTAGGAAATTTCCCCCTGTGCCAATGAGTTCAAGGGTCTTTCCCACTTTCTCTTCTATTAGATTCAGTGTATCTCGTTTTATTTTGAGGTCCTTGACCCACTTAGACGTGAGCTTTATGCAAGGTGACAAATATGGGCATATTTTCATTTTTCTACATACAGAAAGCCCGTTAGACCAGCACCATTTATTGAAGATGCTTTCTTTCTTCCATTGTATATTTTTGGCTTTTTTGTCAAAGATCTAGTGTGCATAAATGTGTGATTTGATTTCTGGGTCTTCAATTCTATTCCATTGATCAAAGTGTCTGTCTCAGTACCAATACCATAAAATTTTTATCACTATTGCTTTGTAGTAGAGATTGAGGTCAGGGATGGTGATTTCCCCAGCAGTTCTTTTATTGTTAAGAATTGTTATTGCTATTCTGGTTTTAAATCAAGAGCAGGTAAACTATCTAAACAAGCCCATATCCCATAAAGAAATAGAGGAAGCCATTAAAAACCTCCCAATCAAAAAAAAAAAAAAAAAAAAAAAAAAGCCTTGGGCAAGATGGATTTAGTGTAGAATTCTTCCAGACTTTCAAAGAAGACCTATACCAATATTCCTGAAACTATTTCATAAAATAGAAACAGAAGGAACACTACTTAATTCATTCTATGAAGCCACAATTACTCTGATACCTAAGCCACACAAAGAACCAATCAAAAATGAGAGCTTCAGACCAATCTTACTTATGAATATCAATGCAAAAGTACTCAATAAAATTCTTTCAAAACAAATCCAAAAACACATCAAAACCATCATTCACCATGATTATGTAGGCTTCATCCCAGGAATGCAAAGTTGGTTCAATATATGAAAATTTTTTCATGTAATCCACTATATAAACAAACTCAAAGAAAAATATTACATCATATTAGATGCAAAAAAAGCATTTGACAAAATGCAACACCCCTTTATGTTAAAAGTACTGGAGAGATCAGGAATTCAAAGACCATACCTAAATATAATTAAAGCAATTTACTGCAAACCAAAAGCCAATATCAAATTAAATGGAGAGATATGTGAAGCAATCCCACTAAAATCAGGGATAAGACAAGGATGCTCACTCTCCCAATATATATTCAATATAGTACTCAAAGTATTAGCTAGAACAATAAGACAACAAAAAGAGATCAAAAGGATACAAATTGGCAGAGAAGAATTAAAGATATCACTATTTGCAGATGATATAATAATATACATAAGCGACCACAAAAATTCTACCAGAGAACTTCTCCAACTGATAAAGAAATTCAGCAAAGTGGCAGAATATAAAATTAACTCAAATAAATCAGTAGCCTTCCTTTATACAAATGATAAACAGGATGAGATAGAAATTATGGAAACAACCCCCTTCACAATAGCCAAAAATAATATAAAGTATCTTGGGGTAACTCTAACCAAACCAGTAAAATAGTTGTATGACAATGACTTCAAGTGTCTCAAGAAAGAAATCAAAGAAGTTCTCAGGAAATGGAGAGATCTCTCATGCTCATAGATCAGCAGAATTAACATAGTAAAAATGGCCATCCTACCAAAAGTAATCTACAGATTCAATGCAATCACCATCAAAATCCCAACATAATTTTACAAAGACATGAAAAGAGCAATTCTCAAATTCATCTGGACAGGGAAAAAAATCCAGAATAGCAATTTGATAGTCTTGAGAATTGATTCATTTAGACTATTTGCATTTAATTTAATAAATGATGTTTTATTAGTGCTTAGGATATTTTACATTTGCTTTCTGCATTCTCATATGTGAGCAGGTTTTCATGTGTGTAGAAGTAATACTACCACCTGGGGAATTATTCTGTTCAAATGTGGTGTGTGTGTGTGTGTGTGTGTGTGTGTGTGTGTGTGTGTGTGTGTACACGCGCCTGTGTATGCACGCGTGCGTGCACTTGCTTGCATTTGTGTGTGTGTTTATGTGTGTCTGTGTGTCTGTATGTGCATGTGTGTGTGTGTGTGTGTGTGTGTGTGTTTGGAGACAAGTTCTCTCACTATCCCAGACCAGAGTTGTTTAGGCTAGAAGTTCAAACAGCCTGAGATACCTGTTTGTCTCAGTCTTGCCAGCATTAGAATTCCAACCAAGGGTTTACCACAACCAGTACTTTACCACACTCAGCTTTCTTTCATGTGTGGCATCTTGGGATTGCATCCTGTCCCAGTGTTCATGTAAAATGGACATTATCTACTAAGCTGTCTTTAGCAGCCTTCTCTGTAGTTTCTCTGCTATGTTTCCTTCCCATGACCTTCTGTTTGCTGCTTGTATCATGTATAGTAGTCCATTTTATTTTTCTACAGTGTTTTTCCTGATTTCTTTTTGTATATAAACTTGCCATGGTGAGTGCACTAGAAAATATTTCCCCAATACAATGCCATCATTGTGACAGTGGAAATGAAACACAGAGTCTTACATTTACTTACATTCCCTTATATTTCCTTAACCTCTTTTGACATAATAGCCTTAAAACTCAAGGAAAAGGGAAAGGGAAAGGCTACTTTTCATATTGAGAATGTTTAAATTCCTACTTCATTCTTGAAAGATACAGTTTTGTTGTTGTTGTTGTTGTTGTTGTTGTTGTTGTTGTTGTAGGCAAGTACTGGTTCCTGCTTTCTTTCAGAACATGCAAAATGTGGTTCCAGGAGGAAAATCTTCATCGATAGAACTGTTCACTCACAATAGATAAGGAATCATTCTTCTCTTGCTTAACCAAAAGCTCTTTAAGTAGATCAGATGTTTATCATCACTCCCTACATGCTTATTTTGACCCTATACCCCAAAGGGAGCTGGACTTTGGTAAAAGCACTAAATCCCTATTAGGCCTTCACTGCTGTCATCCCAATAATGAGGAGAGAGGTGATTATTTCTGCCAAAAGGGAATGAAGCAGGATGCCCATGGGCACTCTAATGATGCCATGGCAAAGGGTCTTCCAATTATAGACTGGAGTGAAAAATCCATACTTGTCACTTGATAGTGTCTCTGCATGGTTTCTAGAGTGTTGTAATTAAACTTTGTAAAGATTGATGTCTGGATTCCCCTTTCATGCTTTGGTGGCCAGAATGGAGCCAGAACCATAGGTAACTTGCAGTAGAGATGTGGTTGATGAAATGTTTGTCAATCTAAGGTTTAACTTGCCGGTTTTATTATAGAAATGGCAGATCAAATTTTGTTGGTGATTTTTTTAATATAGGTATTTTTAAATTTTTCAGACTAATCATGCATCCTATTCCAACCAGACCATATACAAAATAAAGAAATCAACCCACAGCATTCATCTGTGTCTCAGAAACCAATGTACAGATTCTCAAACTACTTTTCTCCAATTTAAGATTCTTCCTAGGTTTACTTTAAAGACAATGGGCAGGATATTAATCTTTCAGAAGGAAGGTTCTCTTCTGTTTATCAGAAAGAGTAGTTCTTATCAATATTTCTTTTTCTTATAGAATCAAATCAAGGATCTTCCACATCCTGGGCAAGTACTTTACCAGTGACCCATAACCACAGCCCCTTGCATGATTCTTAGAATAAGACTGTGTGTGTTTAAGGGTAAACTGATTGAATACTGGCAATGAAGTCACTGTAGGAAGACACTGGCTTTCTGATGCAAGTGAACTGAAACCTGTTTTGTAACTACAGAGAAGAGTTAAAAGAATTTTAAAACTAAGAGTGAATATAATCAGAGAGAGAGAGAGAGAGAGAGAGAGAATTGAGGGGGTGGAATGTTCCCTGAAGAAGACATAGAGAGCTGGAAGATGGAAGAGGCTGTTATTCTTTTTTTTTTCCAATTAGTTTTTATTAGATATTTTCTTAATTTACATTTCAAATGTTATCCCGAAAGTTCCCCCCTCCCCCTGCCCTGTTCCCCTGCCCACTCACTCCCACTTCTTGGTCCTGGCGTTCCCCTGTATTGGGGTATATAAAGATTACAATACCAAGGGGCCTCTCCACCCAATGATGGCCGACTAGGCAATCTAGGCCTCCATTGGAAGAGACATCTGTTAGAAGGTATTAACATAGGTGAAGAGAGTGGATTTGTTCAGAAATAACCAATGATAAGAATTGGGTGCTGGAGTACAATGGGGAGATCAGATATTTCTAAACTTTCATGTACCACCAACATTTCCATAATGATGGTTCTACCTTTCTTAATCTCTAGGGAGGATTCTGGGGACTCAGCTATGAATATAGAGCTGTTGTGTTACGTGCACTTAAGAAAATAATTGCAGTGAGGATATCACCAATTTTCTTGGTCTGATATGAGATTCTGCTATTGTTTTAACTTCCACAGCCAGTTATTAAAGAATCAATTCTTGTCATCTCAGACACGGAGCTATTGACTTACCTCTGAGCCAATAAGCTCCATTGTTTTGTGAGAAAGATCTGAGTAACAGAGTCCACTCCTGAAACATAGATTGAGATACTGTGAGTCAGCATGCGGAGATTCACTTTAGCATAGATTTAGAATTACAAAAACCTAAATGAAAATTAGGAGCATGAACTTAATATTGTGTACATTTAAAGATAGTGGGGACGGTGATAATTACCAAAACTACAACAGGCAAGGTATAACTTCAAACAAGTCTTTGAATAACATGAACCTTGCCCAAAAGACAAATTACAAACCAAGATTACAAGATTCATTGAAATTTCATACTACTATGGGGCACAAATTTTCTCCCTTTTAAAATGGGTGACATATTACTGGTTCACTTAGCTCATACATAAAACACATTGTAGAAGGCATGCAAAAAATAATAGAAGGGTTATGATTTCCAAAAGTCAAAGGTACATATAAGAAGAAATAAAGAGAGATGGGTCTCAGCAACTGATGAAAAGAAGCAACAGTAAGGATCAAAATCCTTAAATAGAGAGCAGCTGGCCTTTTCACTACAAATAATCCTTAGAACCAGCAGCTTTCAAAGCTGCCCTCCACCTATTGCACAGAGTAACACATAAGTTAGAATCACTCTGTGTTTTTGATATCATAAAATAAAACTGATTACTCTCCATCTAATTCTAAAGGCTGAAGCTGCAGAGAACCTACTGGATATTTTATGTTTCTTTTCTAATATGACAGCTGAACTAGCTTTGTGTGGACTAAATAATCTCTGTGCATGAAGGAGTCGTGGATTTTTATGAATTTAGGTAAGGTTTATCATTGTTAAAATTTGCAACGTTATTCAAAGTAGGGAGGGGATAGACAATACAAATAGAACATAGACATGCTTGGAAGTAACTTTAATATTAGAGTGAGGACAACAGAAAAACAAATGAGACAATACAAGTACTGTGCACTAAAATATAGGAACTCAATTAAAAAATTTATAATGCAAGTGTGTTAGGTCACAGCTATTTCATGCTTCCTGCATGTGGAACTTATAATCTCTCAAGACAGAGCATGAATTCCTCCAGTTGTCCATATGCAGTACTTTGTGCTCTCTCTTCAACTAGCTGAGGACTGTTAGATAAAACCATTTCCACTGTTTCCTTTAAGAAAGTCATCTGAGAGACTGGATATAGAAACTGACAGCAGATAGATCATACATGAAAATGTAATTTCAACTCACAAAGTCTGCAGCAACCAGTCCAGAAATTCAGTTCACCACTGTTTCCCCAATAAGACCTTGATAATGACGAATGTGTAAGAAATGTTTTCTTCCCTACTGCCTTTTTTCCCTTTAAACCCCTTTCCTTCTAGCCTGCTTTTTGTTTGTTTGTTTGCTTTTGTTTTTTGAGACAGGATTTCTCTGTATAGCCCTGGCTGTCCTGGAACTCACTTTGTAGACCGGGCTGGCCTCGAACTCAGAAATCTGCCTGCCTCTGCCTCCCGAGTGCTGGGATTAAAGGTGTGCACCACCACGCCAGGCTCTAGCCTGCTTTTTAAAGATGTGCATGATTATATAATAGAAAACTCGATTTTATTAGCATATCAACCCATCCTACAGTAATCTACAGAGTAAACTTAATGTTAACCAGGTTCTCAAGGGTTATTTTGTAATCAGCAAGCTTATTCAAAAGCATAATCAAATATCTAAGAATCAAAATAGTTGATGTAACTTTTAGAGCAGAGGGACAGAAAATCTGATTTCAGGCTTAACATTGTTATCAAAATTTGTTATTGAAATAATAGGCACACAGATTAAAGAATACGGTGGAAAGTGCAAATATGTATCATTGCAAAAATGGCCACTTGATCAGTAAGTAAAGAACAAAAGCAAGTCCAGGGTACTAAATACACACACACACACACACACACACACACACACACACACACACACCCTCACACCCTCACCCTCATTTTGTAATTTTCTGAAGTGTATAATTTATGTGAACATTATATCTAAATAGATTACTGTATGACCTAAGAAAATTTGGAAGTATAGAATCTCTTCTGAGACAAACACCACTTCAATTAAGAGACTACTGGATGCCATTTTACAACAGCTCACAGAACTCTGCGCAAGGAGCTGAAGGGGTCTTCAACCCTATAGGTGGAAGAATAACATGAACTAACTAGTACCTCCTGAGCTCATATCTCTAGCTGCATATATAGAAGTGGATGGCCTAGTTGGCCATCATTGGGAAGAGAGGCCCCTTGGTCATGCAGACTTTATATGCCCCAATACAGGGGAACGCCAGGGCCAAGATGTGGGAGCGGGTGGGTAGGGGAGCAGGGCCGGGAGGGGGGAGGGTATAGGGAACTTTCTGGATAACACTTGAAATGTAAATGAAGAAATTATCTAATAAAAAAATAATTAAAAAATGTTAGGGTTTTGTCTTCTTGGCATTCTTTTTTTCTCCTACATAACTAAAGAGGATTTATGTGTTATTCAAGGATTTCATATATATATATATATATATATATATATATATATATATATATATATATATATATACAGAATGTCACTATGTTCCATTTTATATGCCACAACTCTGCCTGTATTCCTGGAGGGGTCACAGTGGACAACAAGCTAAGACCCTGCCCCAAGCCATATTCCTCTAAAACATACCCATCAGCCTTAAATTTTACCCCAGCCCTTGGACTCCATTTTCCAGCCCACAACCTGACCTGCATTTCTGGAGGTCAAAGAAAATGCTAAAGCTGAAAAGTTCCTGATACAAATCATTCAGAAAATTTGGGACACTGTGAAAAGGCCAAACCTAAGAAAATGATAGGAATAGAAGAAGATTCCCATCTCTGAGGCCCGGGAAATGTTTTCAAAAAAAAAAAAAAAAATCATAGAAGAAAACTTTCTCAACCTAGTGAGTTATAAGTAAGAGAATATTTGAATCTTAAAGGGACATCTATTAGTGGGACATGGGCATTTGAAGAGAGACAGCAAAGCCAGATATGATTAAAAATTGTTTTACTTCCCTATGAAATGTTCAGAGGAATATATATATATAAAATTAATGTTTTCAAGGATTGAGAAAAGCCTTTGTCTTATGCATATATATTTGCATTGGCAATTCAGAACATTTTATATGTGATTTCACATTAGTCCAATATTACTAGACTGAACTGTTATTTTAGAATTACTTGAGTTTTTCTCACAATTATCTTCAGTTTAACTGGCCAGAATAACCAATCCCCATCCAAAGTAAGAATAATCAGTCAATAGATGAATGAGGATCATGCTCCTTCTAATCAAGGTTCTCCCATTCCTAGGATGGGTAAAAAGATTTATCAAATAGAATAAGACACACATAACCATGAATACATACATTCTTCAAATGCCTTCCCATTATTAATTTTTCTTTGACCTTCTAATGAATGTCATGAAATTGATTCAGTAAACTACCAAAATAAAGTTCATTAAATTAAATCTTGACTCAGAAGTTGGTTACTCTATTTTTAGATATGTTCTTACTAAATGTTTTTTTTCTCTTTAACAGTAGCAAAACTCTCTATGTAAGCACATACCAAAGTATTTCCAACTACACTACATAAGCATTGCAGAAGACTTAGAAAGCACAAAATTAAGAGGAAGACAGCTCAGTGATAGAGTGTTAGCAGAAAAGGAGGACAACTCAGTTGCAAAGAGTGTGCTAGTACCATCTGCATAGAATCAAGAGCATAGAAGGGCAGAGGAGGGAAGAGGAGGGAAGAGAAAGAGAAATGGAAAGGCAAGAGAGGGAGAAAGGAAGGGAGAGAACGATGGGGGGGAGAGAAGGACAGAGGGAGGTCATAGCTATGCCTTTTATGCAGACAAACAGAGGCACATGAGGATTTAGCTCACATTGTTCTGAACCACATCAGCAGCAGCAAAATATACGCATAAATGTTTAAGATCCAGACATACAATTCATCAAAGTACTAAGTTGAGAACTCCTTAAATATACGAAGAATAAAGAGAAGGGAACCCACTCACTGTAGCATAGGAATTTAAAATGGAATTGTTGGAAGTTGTTTCTTCTGCATCCGATCTGAAATTCAGAAAGTTTATTATCAAAGAGACTAATTCAATCTGGTATATACTGCTTCAAAAAATGATTATTTAAAAAAAAAAGTGGAGCAGGATTGAAAAAAAAAACTTGGGGATAGTCATTTCAAAATGTTACCTTCTCTGTTGAGACTCAATGGTCATATTTTATAGGGTCTCTAGGTCAGCCACTTAGAATGAATCTTCCTGGTTAATCAGCCATCTGATTGCTTGATTGTTGTTACTGTTTCTGTTTTAGTCTTTCACTCCAATGAATAAGACACCATCCCCCTTCTCTCTGGGCACTGGTACAGCCCTTCTGTAAGAGACTTTTGTCCCAGCAGTCAGTGCTGACCATCACTGTGATATTTGTAAGGGAACTCTCAATACAGGGCAGCACTTCCAAATTGCACACCATCTGGGTAGAACATGAACAAAACTGCAATAAATCATTCATCACATTGTGAAATTTTATGGAAATTCATATAATTTTTAAAAATGTATCACATGGTTATTCCCCAATAGATTTATAGCAAGTAGGTTTATTTGCTAATAATCTCATGGTTGTAGCTTCGTTTGTTAGTTGCTTTATGCCTTGCATAAAAATGTCATCTTTTTATCACTAGCAAGGGAGCCTTGATTCAAAGTGTTTTAATACATTGCCTTTTGTGCAGATGGGTTTTGGCTATTCACTGTGTTTCATAAAGACTGAGTCTATGTTAATAGCATTGTAAGAACATTTGTATGATAAAGAAAAATCTTTAGGATTATGTTTTGATTGAGTTTTACTTTTATAGAGCTGTAACATATATACTTACATACAATAAAACTGTATTTTGTAGTAAAAGAAAAACAAGATTGACTAAAAAGAATCTAGTGTAATTTTCCCAATGCTTTCTAAGGCAAACACAGCATTACGACATGAACAGAACTAGTGAGCAAGCCCATGATCACGAAATGATTGGTGGGGTGGCAGCAAAGTCTCTTCCAACTCAGTTGAACTGGAAAAGATTGGAGCAGGTTTTTCTGCAGTGGGAGAGATGGCTCAGTGGTTATAAGCACTTGCTGTTCTTCTAGAGGACGCTGGTTCAGTTCCCACCACTCACATGGTGGCCTATGACTGCTTGTAGTTCTTTCTTCCTCTGGAGGTTCTGGGCACACACACACACTGCATGTGCATACAACTCTCATGTACATAAAATAAAAGGAAATAAACCTTTGACATTGGCTTTCATATTTCCTTCACTTCTCTGGCAATCTTAACTTCACAGAAAGTACTACACACTGCAGGATCCTTGTGGAATTCAAATTAGAATGGACTGAAAAGTGGCTTGTGCAATCCCAGTGCTGGAGACAGGAGGAGCCTTGATGTACTGGCTGGGACCATCAAGCCAGTAGAAGAACTTCTGTTTCAGTGAGAGACCTTGTCTCAAAAAACTAAAATGAAATGAATTGAGAAATATACCAAGATCAACTTTTGGCCTCTACACATGTTTCAGAGGAGAGATGAAGCCCTTCTTCAATTAGGATCAACCTGTGCAAACCTCATTCACTCAGTAAAATTATGAAATTATAAAGAAAATGAACTTTGATTTATCATATAAAATGTTTTAGAATTTTATACTACATGTGTATAAACTATTATCTACATTATTTCCAAAGAGGCTGACTTTATGAGAGGGTTGATCCTCGAGTGCCTTTTCTACTGCAGTCTCTAAGACTTCTAGAATGCCTTGGATTTTTTTTCTATCCACTTAGTGATCATCCTGTTTCAAATTTGGATAAAGAAGCTGTCTGTAACTCCAGTTCCAGTAACTCCAGTTTCAGTGGCTCCAACACCCATACACAGATATACATGCAGGCAAAACACCAAGGGAGTTGAAATTTAAAGAAAGGGAGAAAGAGAGAAAGAGAGAAAGAGAGAAAGAAGGAAGGAAGGAAGGAAGGAAGGAAGGAAGGAAGGAAAGAAAGAAAGAAAGAAAGAAAGAAAGAAAGAAAGAAAGAAAGAAAGAAAGAAAGAAAGATAGGGGGAGGGAGGGAAGGAGAGAGGGAGGGAGGGAGGGAGAGGATGAGGAAGGAAGGAAAAATCTTCTCACATATAATGTCTATACAACACAACGCTGTTAGTCAACTGTGGTTTTTCATCTTTTTTTTTTTTTTTTTTTTTTTTTTTGGTTTTTCGAGACAGGGTTTCTCTATATAGCTAATAGGCTTAATGTTTGATCTTAATAGAACAGTCAATAATTAGGCTGGGGCACATGGCTTGGACAGTAAGAACAGTTGCTGTGTAAATAAGTACCTGAGTTGGAAGTCCCTGGAAAGAGAGATACAGTAAAATACCTAGTGTCTTCCTCTGGTCTCCATATGGACAAACAATACACACAAATACACACACATACACACAGACACACAGACAGAGATAGACAGACACAGAGAGACAGAGATGGAGAGAGACAGAGGCACAGAGAAAGAAAGAAAGAAAGAAAGAAAGAAAGAAAGAAAGAAAGAGAGAGAGAGAGAGAGAGAGAGAGAGAGAGAGAGAGAGAAATAGGGTGTCCCACTGAATTCTGTCCTACACCAATATAGAAGTTATAGAAAATATAACTTCTGTTTCGACAGGTCTGTGGCCCTTGCCACGAGTTGCAAAATAATAGAGATTCAGACCTTTGAGGCCAGCAGATGTAAATATAATGGCTTGCTGATTACTAGCTGAATTTCAAAACATCTAACTAAAACCACACATGCACATGTGAAGATACATGAGCTGGGTATAGTTGTTGAATATGCATGGTCCATTGGAAGTGGCATTATTAGGAGGTGTGGCCTTATTGGAATAGATATGGCCTTGTGGGAGGAAGTGCATTACTTTGTAAGTGGGATTTGTCTCCTAGTCCTCAAGTTCTGCCCAGTACAGAAAAGTCTCCTTCTGACTGCCTTCAGATCAAGAAGTAGAACTATCAGATCTTCTAGCACCATGCCTGCCTGGACTCTGCCATGTTTCCCACTATCATGATAATGGAATTATGAAATTGTAAGCCAGCCTCAGTTAAATGCTTTCCTTTAGAAGTGTTACCTTGTTCTTGGTGTCTCTTTACAGCAATGAAACCCTAAGATACTAACTAAGTAAACCCTAACTAAGACAGGGTATTAGCTTTCCCTATTTGTAAGAATTTGTATGGAAAGGCATTTAATTCCCTGCACATCTTAACTAGTACTTATTAGCTATTTAATACTCACTTTTGAAAATATGGGACAGGTGAGGGAAATAAAACCAATGTATCTCATTTCATTAAGGAGAGAAAACTTCTGGTGGAAAGTATGTCACTGCAGAACTTTACACTGAAGCAAACACAGATTGAAGCCTTAAGCAAAGTGTGATCTGTTAGTAAATGTCCATTGCATTGTGGAAGTAATGGCTATCTGAATGTTAATTCACTCTAGAAGAAAAGAGTCTATGCCGTTTGAGCAAACACATACACACACACACACACACACACACACACACACACACACACACCACCTAAATTCATGTCTACTCAGTGCTCTGGATTCTAGAACTAGTGTTTTTGTTATAACCAGGTCATCAAGTCATAGTGGAATAGATTGAGCCTTCAATCTACTGACCATAAGAGACTGATATGGGATGCCTCGTGAAAACACAGGGAAGCAAGCAGATGACAATGGAGACAGAGAACAGAGTGGTGCACTGCAAACCACTGCCTGACAACAGTAGTTAGCAGCCACCAAGGGTTAAAAGAAGACCATACAGTGTCCTCCTCAGGGCACTGCTTGTGTTATTCACTAGATAATCCAAAGAAATAAAATTGAGGATTGGAAGATTTTTTAAAATTTCTGTGCATATATATGTGCTTATGTGGATATGTGTGTGTGTGCATGAGAGCTGGTGCCAACAGAGGACATCATATCTCACTCAGGGAGCTGGAGTTATGGGCACTGAGAGGAAACTGAATTCCAGTTCTCAGAAAGAACAGCACACACTATTTACTCCTGAACAATATCTCAATATCTCCAGCTCCAAGACATGAAAAGCAATGATATTTAAGATATAATACACCTTATCTCCTTCACTTAGGCTAGTAGCTCTCATCCTTCGTAATACTGTGACCCTATAGTTCAGTTCCTCATGTTATGGTGAGCCCAACCATAAAATTATTTCATTAATACTTCATAACTTTAATTTTGCTACAGTTTAGAACCATAATGTAAATATCTTATGTGCAGGACATCTGATATGTACCCTCCAAAGGGATTGCAAACCACAGGTTGAAAACACCTGACTTAGACTCATAGGGGATATTTCATGGGTAGGTATCTACCCTTGAATTTTTAATTTTTTGTTTCCTGCTACACTTTCCCAGTCAAGCCATAAACTTCTAATTTAACACATAAATTGAATTTACTAACCCAAACATGATAGTGCCATTTTCCAAGTATTTAATTTTCTTAGCTCCTTGATTTGTTTCCACTGAGAGGGTCTGAGTCATTTACTTGTGTAAGTGAAATGATATATTTACATACAACTTCTTATGCATTTGCATATATTAGGGAATATTTTACAGGCAACATGATTTACATGTTTCCAGATTCAACAATATTCTAATGCATTTGTGTGTCCAAGAAGACAGGAATCATCAGTTATACAAGCCATTAAGTGGAGAAGGATTAGCTTAAGCTAAAATTTACTGGTATATGGAGCACTGAAGGACATTATCTGTTGCATAAATGCTGTAATATAATTCATGATTTCTACACTAGACAAAAACAAAGTAAGCTCATGCTAGGAATCTTGTTTGAAAGGGTGAGAATATTCTGTTGCAAGGGCATTAGATAACTTTCTATTGTTGGTACAGGATTTTGCTACAGTATGTCTTAATTTTCTATAACATTCTCTCAGAAGTCCTCTCCAAGTTTGTAAGATATAGACATATATCTCTTTGTGTAATTATGGATTTTGTATTGGTTTCACTAGAGAACTCATTTATTTCTGATGAGAATGATGATTCAATCAATTGATTTGGATTGATTACCATCAAAAATATAGGACTTCATGGGGAAATGTGACACGGGAAACTTGAAATAATATTGAACATCTAGACTTTCTGGTGTTTTCAGCACACAATTTCTCAACATCAGAACCTTTGGCCTGTTTGGACCATGTTCTTTATAGGAACTGTTCTTTATATTATGGAATGTTTAGCAGCATCTTTGGTTTTCCACACACAAAAAAAAATGCCAATAGCAGTGTCCTAGATGCGAAAATGAAAATATTTCCCTCATAAGTTATTAGACACCAAGCTGCTAATTGCAAACACCAAGAATGTCATTAAGCTCATTCCTTTCTCTTCTCTTCCTGGAAACTTAAATTGAACAGGTGTTAAGTAAAACCTCCTAAGTAAGGACATCATAGATTGTGGTGAGAGAATTGCAGTGTCTAAAGCAAGAGATATAAGAACAGGAACTTAAAAATGGCCTGGACTATCCATGTTGAAGTTGGGTAAGTCTTTAGCGTAGAACAGTGGTCTTCACAGGATTTCAGGGGATGGGAGGGCCATAGGTTACTGTGTGGGAAAGAAGGTAGTGCATGCACCTGAGGCTGAGAAGGATTAGAGATAGTTGGGCAGCCTGGTACTGATTGTCACTAAACTCCTGGACAAAGTAGAAAAGTATATGGCATTGAGAGTTTTCTGACCTCTGAACTAATGGCTCAAGACTTCTGGAAACATCCTACAATGACATAGCAGGCAGTGGAAGGGATTTCCATTGGTCAAATGTTTGGGTAATCTGAGTACCAGAACAAATAATGATAGTAAATAATATAATCCATTGATAAAGATAAGAATATATGTGTCAGGTAGCTCCCAACCTTCTGTAACTCCAGCTCCAGGTCATCTAATGCCTCGATACTGCAAGAACTTACACACAAGAGCATGTGCTCACATAATAACACACACAGAGAGACAGAGTTAGAAACAGAAAGGATCTTTCAAAGAAAATGAAAATTGAAGAAACATTACTAGAATAATGCACCTGAAATGTTACCCATTTATGCATGTCTGGTATTTAAAAAGATTTGAATGATTCCACTTTTAAATGTTTTAAAGTATAATGGACACCTGTAGCCAATACGTTTTAAACTACAGTACTTTTATTCCTATTAAAAATATCTCCATTTTTACCTTTTGAAAAGTTGGTGTTAGATCCTCTGTGCTCCTTCTGTGCATGAATTCTATTCTACTTACCAAGCTAAACGAAAGGAGGGTAGGAAAGGTAATGTCAGAGAGCTGAAAGATGAGGACAAGCCTCCTCCTGATTGGACACAGCTCATTTGTACAGCATTGTTCTTGGGCCACACACAGAACAATGCAGGCTCTATCAGGATTGCCAGGAGATCACTTCTCAACATAATGAGCAATTTAACTAGCACTCAAAGTCAGTACCTGGTGGATTTGGTTCAATCACTTTCATTTCATTCAAAATACTAATGAAGCTCCAGGTCCTGAGAACAATCTGACCTTTGCTTTCTGCAGGGCCACAGGTCCCAGGGTCTCCTATCAAATGGGTTTTAAGGGAAAAGGGACCTCTCCCTCCTTTCCCATCATACAAATAAGAGCATCTGAAAAAAGCAGCTGAGACTCTGACAAGAGAAACGATATTGCAGGAGTGTTATTCTCCCAACCAACCTTCACCCTTTTTGTATCCGGCAGATAGTAGTTGTTAATCACATCATTGACACATCATGGCATTAACTAATATCACCTCAGACCAGCTCTAAGCTCTATGCCTTGCAATTGGTATTGGCCAGGGGCAGAAAGCAACATCTGCCAAGAAATATTTATTTATTCACTAGACTTTCTAGAACCTATCACCATAATCCTTACCCTCCAAAAGAGAAACCCAGCAATAACACAAATCATTGGCAGGACGTGACACTTCATGAGCAATCGCTCCTGCTTCAGAAATGCGGACCACCTGATTACTGAAACAGGCTTCAAGTAAAAAGCAAAACAGAAACCCCTTTCCTTGGCCCTGATGCCCACCTCCTGCAAGGAGGCAGGCAAACCACGGAACCCCTTTATAGGTTCAAAGCGCACATGAAAGGTGGTCCTTCCGATGGTGCTACATGCCAGCATAGCCCTGGTTTGTCACTGTCCCTAAAGGAAAAGATGTTCTCTAAATGAACTGTATAAATAAATGGAATGCTGTAAGCAGAACGTCAGCTGGGTGATTCATTTTTCTTCAGCTTTTAGGTATTTTTCTCCCCATTACAATCTGTAATAATTTCCCACTATGAATATTGCATAGCCTGACATTAATTATGTATGCCAATGAAACATGGCACTCAGTCTGCCCTTCCCATATTCAAGCTGAACAGACTTCTCTGCTTTTGCACAGAGACCAACGAGAGATCACATGGGGTGTTAATGGTGGAGAATATTCTAGAATTTCTTTTAACCAAGTATTTCCATATCCACTTTTTTTTCTACAAAGTAATTCAGTATGGAAGTTGGACTCATTTTTGTCTGGCTGATATTTCATGTATTTAAAAATTTCTTCCCTCACCTTTTGCAAAAGAGATTAACATTCAAATTTCAAAAAGTTTAAACAAGATATATTATACACATATACAAAATTTTAAACAATAAAAGCATCTAAACAATATCTATGTACAAACTCATAAGGAAAAACCTAAGGACATGAACTATCGAGTTTAATAGCCTTTTTTTGTTTTGGGTATTATGCATAGAGAAGCAAAACTGTCATATTTACATTGGTATTGGTGGATTTTTTTCGAGTCAGGGTCTCTCTATGTAGGTCTCTGCTGTCCTGAAACTCACTGTGTAACCCAGGCTAGCCTCGAACTCAAAGATCCTCCTCCCTTTGCCTCCCAAGTGCTGGGATTAAAGGCATGTGCCACCACTGCCTGGCTGACCTTACTTTTTGATATGTAGTTAAATATGGGGAGAAATTAGAGGAGACCCATGAGATTGGAGGAAAGGAGGCTTTAAGGGAGAAAGGGTGTGAAGTGTAATAAAACATCTGATATGAATACAAGAGAGGATATTAAGGCTGGGAGGATATAGCAGGTGATGAGAGGAGGGGGAGTGGAATGTAGGACAAGGTCAAAGCAGCAGAAATTCAGAATGAAAACACCAGTTGAAAATATGTTACTTTGTAAGCAAACTTAAAAGTAATACATAAATAAATTATTTGAAGCCAGGCATGGTGGCGCACTCCTTTAATCCCAGCACTCAGGAGGCAGAGGCAGGCAGATTTCTGAGTTCAAGGCCAGCCTGGTCTACAAAGTGAGTTCCAGGGCAGCCAGGGCTATACAGAGAAACTGTCTTGAAATAAATAAATAAATAAATAAATAAATAAATAAATAAATAAATAAATAAATAAAAAATAAATAAATTGGAAGGCTTAGTACTTAGTAGCAGCCTTCCCTAATCTCTGAACAAGCTTTTAGAAGACTGAGACCGAGCCTTTTTTTCCTGGCAGAGAGGAAATCTGAGGTGGATGCATTCGAAAAACTGTTGCCTTTGTGATTTATTTTTTGGTATCAAATTTATTAGCAAATAGCTTTGTTTTGGGTAAATTTGCATTATGGTTTTTCTGATAAGATACAGTAAAGAGTGAGGTGACTAAAATGAGTTCTATTAAAAAATGAAAAGATGAGAAGGTTATTTAAGAAAACCACAGATGCTGCCATGATGTCATCCACTATAAACTGAATTCCTAGAATCTCTAAAAATTGTCGATAAGGATAGGGAGTGAAGGTGACCACCTCAAGACAATGATATAATTAGATTCAACATTAATTTAAATAAAAATAATGATGAAATATGTTTTAAAAAGTCAACAAGCACTACAAGAAGGCACATATTTTATTAATATCCTGATATATCTCTATATTCCTAATTTTTAGTTATTTTATGACCAAGTGTTCTATATACATGTGGTTTTTAATGGATTAATTTGGGTTTTCCTCTAACATAAGTCAAGAGCACCTGTTCTCATTATAGATAATCAAGAAGTGTTTTTAGCTGCATATTTGTCTTTCATATTCCCAATGTGTTTTTAAGATTGTTATCAAATTTGTTTAATAAATGTCACATATGGACATACACATGCACACACACACACACACACACACACATGCACAGGCACATGGGCATACACATATACATGAGATTAGTTAGAATTTTCCCAAATTTCTGCTCTCATTCATGATACACCTTGCTTTTCTGTTGTCCGGAATTCTGCTGTGTAGAGTGCTGAACTGCAGCTACAGCTACTGATTTAGATCTACAGGAGGAGCCCGGTTAGTATTGACTTCATTAAGAACAAAGACCATCACAGGCTGCCAAGACACAGCCCACAAAGACTTCAAACTACCACTTGAACTCCTTCACTTCTTCAATTTTGCTTTTCTTTTTTCTCTCTCTTTTTTAAATTTCTGGGGACAGACAGAACCAGGCCTTCTTCATGCTAACCACGCACTCTTGGGAGGGAAGCCAGCCTATTTTGTGCCAAGCATTGTGTCTATGGATCGGGAAGCTACTTCTTAGTCACCAGTGACACTTGCATGTCATGAGACTCCAGTTTCTGCAGGTACTGAAACTCCATGTGGCAGAAAGGCCTCAAATCTCTGCACTTTATTGCCTCAATTGTAAACGATTCCTACCTGGGAAGGAAAAATAACACAAATACTAATTAACATCAACAAAATGTGAATACTATAAATTTGGCTGTCTGTAGGGCTGGTTCGAGGAATGCTACTCTATTCAGCATTTGGAACTTAGTCAATGCTATGTGAGTAACAAAAGATGAAGACGATTTTAGATGTATTTCATTAAGCCGTAACTAAGAATCATGGCACATTCACCACATCTGAATTTTCAGGTGAGTATGTGAATCATTTCTCTACTCAGAAGACTGGCTGAATAATTTCAGTGTTGAGATGAGGTTGGCAAATATAAAAAGCCTGAACTACTTGTGAAGCAGCTCTGGATCCCCATCGGTGGGAAGGCTGTGTGGTCTTACACAGACTCTGCCTGAAATCAGAATTTGGAAGAGCCTTTGCCTAAAACATTCCACACAAATTCTTTAAACTTGGTTCCTCTGTACTGTGGACAGACTGCTTTACCTTTCACATCAGCTTTGACTTCAGGGTGGCGGTGTTCTTTTTAAAGACTTTAAATAAAGATGGACTTCAGGCATAATTAGCAATTTCCAACAATTTTGAACAAAACAGCTTGCCACATTTATCTGTTCAGTGATTATTGCAAAATGCTTTGGGCCTTGTGGTTTCACAGTGCATGGATATGTTGTTTACATCTTCTTTTAAAAGGGGTCCAAGAACATTTTCAGGCTTAAAGAAAATACAGCCAATAAAATGCATTGTCTTTGGCAAGGCTTCTCATCATTGTCCCACAATGTGGGTGAAGGGTTTTTGTTCTGTTCTTGGTTTTGGTTTTTGTTGTTTTGTCCCTCAGGGAATGTTCACATCAGTAGTAAATTGAAGGGCAAAGTTGGATAATCTGGAAGAATTTATTTTCAACACATACAAGGTGATTTTGTTTATTTTTCATTTAAATTGGATTTAAATATCCAATAAGTGGTAAGATAAGTTGACTTCTTGTTTCTAAGGACATTAAACAAAGGAAAAAAATCAGTTCGGGTTCCTCAACATTTACATTTGCAAGCAAATTAACATTATAAACCACATAGCTTTTTACATTCTGAACTGTAAAGACTCTATATAATTAATGAGCCATTTTATAAGACAAAAATAAAAGATTTTTTAAAAATAAATTATATGGCCATAGTGTGAAATAAGGTGGAATTTATAGGATTTAACAATAAGTATTAACACTTGGGCTACATTTTACAGCTTTTCATGCTTTGGCTGAGAGAATGATTTATTTCTTAAATCCAGAAATGAGATGGGGACCTTCCCGGGCGTGCTTCCTTGTGTTCCCAGGGACCGGCTAGCTTCACATGCAGTAAATTATGGTGGTAAGTATAGGGATGCATACATCCCAGCTGCATAATAATGCAAACGCTGTTTCTAAACAAGGCAGGGGTGTGCAAAACAGCAGCAATCAATGGCTTTCCTCCCTAAAGTCAGACAAGCCAGGAAATTGAAGGGGGAGGGGTAGTTCTTCCTAGGTTCGCCCTGATTAGATTAGGAGAAGCTATGAATCTATCAGTTTCATCTAAAGTAATATTTTGATAGATGATGAAAGAACAACACTTTTAAAATAAATTGTTCAATACTCGGAAACCTCAACGGTCTTCTTGTCCCATAATGCCTGAAAACTCCTTCTCTTGTTCTTCCTTCTCCTCCTCCGGCTCTTCTTCCTCTTTCTCTCCCTCCTCCTGTCTCTTTCTGTTTTTCTGTCTCTCTGTCTCTCCCTGTGTTTCTCTGTCTGTTTCTCTCTGTCTCAGCCTCTGTCTTTATCTTTGTCACTCTCTGTCTTTGTCTCTCCCTTTTTGCCTCTCCCTCTCTGCCTCTCTCCCTGTCTTTATGCTTCTTCCCCACAATCCCAAGCATCGTTCCCTCACAGTTAACTGTGTGTGGCCCTTCATTCCGCCTCAGTGCCGGGGTGTGGAAATGCTGATTGGACAGGTGAAATCAGAGACACTAGACTATATTTACCCCATTGTGGCCTTTAGGTGCTGGGCTTGTGGGAAGCGCCAATGCACATAGGGGGGTGGGAGAATGGGGTATAGACTGGGAGCCTCAGTCTAAGTGAGAAAGGGATATAGGCTGAGGCTGAAGCTGGGCTTCCCTGACTCCCAGGTGTCCAGTCACCTCTGGAAACCATGTAGCATTCAATCAGAATGGAGTGCGTTCAAGGGCCTGCAAGGAGGAAACTGGGGCCAGGGTTTCCCAAACTCATGGGCATCCAGTCGCTGCTGGAAGTCACAGGGAGTTGGGAATGGAGAGGGCCCTGGGCTGAGGATGAGCCTGGCCTCAGGGGAGGGGAACTCTGGCTTAGCTCACAAGTGATTGTCCTTAGCTTAGCAGTGATTATCTGGGAGCACAGAGAGACCTTCTGCAGGAGACCTAAGTGGAGCTCTGCCGATGAAAGTTTTCTCCATGTTCCCTATGGAGGTTCTTGATGAGTGAGACAGTTCTTGCTTCTAAACTGTTTATTGATTGTTCATCGTGGAAAATGGGTGCGTACCCCTTCCTCATGTTGAACCAGATATTAAATACCTTTTGCAGGAAGGAATGAACAAGAGGAAAGCTTATTGGCTAAATCCTCAGGACCTCTATATTCCTCATTAACATGGAGAACCCTTATGGGCTGTGTGACCCTTGGTCATATCCCTATGTTAGGAATGTAGTCACATGTTCTAGCCCACGAATCTTGAAGGGAGCTGGGAGATATCTACCGTCCTCAGATGGTTGCGTGGGTGCTGGAGTCTCTGAACCCATTCAGCCTTACCAAGTTTCCTTACATGGTCCACCGCCCCTCAGTTACTAATGCTCAGCATCACAGGTATCTACTTCTCAAAGAGAATGTCTATAGTCCTGCCAAAGGGTAAGAGAGACAATCTGCCTTGTTTGTCTTTATTTCGCCAGCACCTCGCTACAGAGATCACTTATTAACTATTGACTAGAGAACTGCATGGATAAAGACACATGGAACAGTAAAAGTAAAATCATCCAGAGAGTAAAACCGAGAAGTTTCCACACGAGGTATTTTTCATCTTTTTATAGATGCGATTGAACATACAAAGTGATGAACAACTGCACAGGTTCTTTTTAAAACTGCTTGAGACAACCAAGGCATTTGGGAAGTTCCTACTGTCTACAAAGTTCACTTTGAGGAAAGACAACATGAACAGTAGCTCTAAATTCTATTACAGACAATGAGGGTGACTGAGGGCTCCCACCACATGCCAGGATTGAGTCTCCGTGCCTATTACTCACAGCTCACAGCTCTCGACTATTTATCAATGGGGAGACCAAAGAAAAAGAAAGAAATTGAACCTTGTTATTGCTGCATAATTTCTTAGTACACCCTTGGTACTTTAACAGAACACTCAAAAGTGAATATTTTTAAAAAGAGGACCAAGTCATTTATTATGGAAGCATGGAAGTCAAGGTCAAGAGGCTCACTTGCTGAGGGAATTCATACATACTCTGACGTCCTGTGGCAGAAGGCAGAAGGGCAAGAAGGCATCTCAGCGCAAGCCAGGAGAGTGAAGCATATCCTTTTATCACTAACTTATGCGTATGATAAGGTCATTAGTCCATCCCTAAGGTCTCTGGCCTGCGACTAATCATCTCTTCAAGGTTATACTTCTTATTGCTTTGTTGGGGATTATGTTTCCAACACAGGAAGTTTGAAGGACACATACAAAGCACTGACAACAGTAAGTGTAAGAGCTCATGGCTAGGCTGAATCTCTCTCTCTCTCTCTCTCTCTCTCTCTCTCTGTGTGTGTGTGTGTGTGTGTGTGTGTGTGTATCTGTGTGTCTGTGTGTCTGTGTGTCTGTGTGTCTGTCTGTCTGTCTGTCTGTCTGTCTGCCTGTCTGTGTGTACACATGCATGTGTGAGCAGGTAAGCAGGCCTCAGTGCACACAGAGGCCAGAGGAAGATGTCAGGTATCCTGCTATCCCCAGCAGCCATGTTGGGCTTGAGACTACCAAAACACACTGTAGGTTAATGGATTGCTTATATTCTACTCTATCAGAGGCAGCATTAGCATTTGGCTCACAGAGTATTTTCTGAGTTTAAGCCTAAATTACTGACAATGAAACAGTATTTGGGGAGGAGAAACAGTATCCATTTTACTCATTTCCATACGTTGACAAGTGATGCTACTGAAATAGCAGGTATCATTTGATATGGCTTTACAGCAATACAAATAATAGGTTTGTCCAACAGAACATATAAATTGTAAACATTGTGCGAAGATGGAGGGTGTCTTTTGCCAAAGATGACAGACAGATTTCAATTCTGTGTGAGGGTAGTAATTCCAAGAGATGGATGTTAAAGGAAAACCTAGAGAAGGGCCTCTTCTTAGTTGTTATGAGGACTCCCCTTACACAAGTCCGTAGAAACGTGGTCACTGAGCACAAATAATACAATCACAATATACTCTAGTATCTTGTTTATTTTTAAAGCTTTTACTTTATTTTTAGTTATGTGTATATGTAATGGGAAGTAGGTTGATGTTCACATTATGAGTGCAGATGCCCAAAGGATACAGAAGAGGCCAGAAGATCCCCAGTGGTAGTCATAATACAGGAACTGGGAAATTAACTCAGATATTCTGCAAGAACGGTAAACACTCTTAACTACTGAGCTACTACCTTTCTTGCTTTCTAATATAGTTGTCCTTAAGTCAAGTTATGTAGTATATATATATATACATATATATATACATATATATATACATATATATATATACATATATATACATATATATATATATATATATATATATATATATATATATATATATTACAGTGAACTGCATATGTGAAAATCAGAGGGACAACTCTGTAACACCAGCGCCCTTTTTCATCTTCTTTATTTGGATTCTGAAGTCAAATTCAAATTACTCAGCTTGCATGGCAAACAACTTTATGTACACACTCAGCCATGTTTTTGCCCCCCCCCCATAAATTACTCATAAAATATGTAACAGAAAAAAAATCCTCGACTCTTACAAACTTCCATTATTAAGATAGAATAATTTATATTCCCATGTCTTCATGAATTGAGTAGTCACCTCATTCTAAGCTGTTTGTATAATCCAAGGCGTTAACTCATAAAGATGTTACCTCATAATGGTTTGTCTGATGATGGCCTCTTTGCTGAATAATTCTTTCTCATGATGGTCCCACACATGGAGGAAGTAGAGAAGTGAATGTGGACCTCTCTCATATGGTACTAATTTTGTAGCAGGAAAACACTCATGAGTCAATTCTTTCCTGAAGGACTCAGTATTACCCACTACCACTTCATCAATGAAGCCACAGTATGGGTCTTTTAGAGCATGCATTCAGAGGGTCTCACAGATCAGCTAAAAGTTTTAAAATATCTCCACTTGACATAACACTTGAAAGTGTGATTTCCCATTCCATGTTGCAATGTAACATGTTGCATTGAAACTTTGATAGTTGGGACTAGAGTATTATCTTACACATAAGCATATAATTATTAATGCAACCATCTTTATTTTATAAACTGTTAAGAACAAAATAAAAACAACATAAAGCAGAGAATATGGCTTTGTGTGGCTTTCAGAATACCCAGCATTGTTATCCTTCTTCTATAATCCAATTTTTTAGCTTCAATTAAAGGTATTAAACAAAGCATCCATTTGTTTTGCAATGTCTCTCATTGTGCTACATTTCCAAATGGCAAAAGTTCAATATTTCCTCTAGTGAAGCCCTGCCAGTGAAGGTGCTCTCCATAACTACAGAGTCACTGAAAGAGGTGTAGTTATGAGAGTGAAGCTTTTGAGAAAAAGAGAAAAATCCTGAAGAACATTGAATGTTCTTTTTCCTTTTTACTGCTGCACCAGAATAATAGACCCCTGAAATATTAGCATTTGAAGGGCAATTTCTGAGACCTTTGCTCTCCCTAAAATGAAGAAAGGTTGCACACATTTCTTCTTGCTGCTATGAATAATAAAAAGCCAGGGGATTCCTTGTAGCGGTCCTGGAATAATTATGAAATAGCTGATTAAGTTCAAAGTTAGTATGGAAATCTGTTCCTTTAAAAGTCTTTCATAATATATCTCTGGAGGGAGATAATTCTATCAAATTTGAATTAATCCACAGATAATGGCAATCCTATCACACACCATTATGTATCTCTATATAGAAAATTAATAATTCATGCATTCTCAGATTTCACATAAAAATAACTCAGGGCCAGATTACAGAAGGGATTAATTGTAAACACTATGAGTTATGACAGACACCCTAAGAAAAGGATTAATCAACTTCAAACACATAACTTGACCTAACAATAATAGCCCAACCACAGATAATTCTATGGAGAATGGGGAGGGGGTTGAGTGCTAGTCACACAATGATCCCTTCATAGATATAATAATACATTTTTAAAAATTATGCTACTGCTATCATTATAAAGTATAATCAGGTTCCCATATTACCATCATTACCAAAGCCTATAGTAGAATTAATTGTTCTGCATTTTAAGTCAAAAATAGGCCCTTTATCGGAAAGCCTAAATTAAAGCATTCCAAAGAGTTTGAAATTTGAATACATAAGCTCATGATTAGCAGCTGGAATGTAAGAGTATATCCATTTTATCTTTGATGATGTCCTGTGACTTTCTGCATCCTGGCACACTGTACATCACGTAGGAAGGGCATGGGAAGTGATCATATATATGCTTTGGACTTGAAGGATAACCAAATTAAGAGGATTCCACCCTATTCTTTAAAAAATGCATTATAAAATGGATAAGATAAAATTCACCAATTGGACATAGTACTACCTGAGGACCCAGCAATACCACTCCTGGGCATATACCCAGAAGATGCTCCAACATGTAATTAGGACACATGTTTTAATATGTTCATAGCAGTCTTATTTATAATAGCCAGAAGCTGGAAAGAACCCAGATGTCCCTCAACAGAGGAATGGATACAAAAAATATGGTACATTTACACAATGAGTACTACTCAGCTATTAAAAACAATGAATTTATGAAATTCTTAGGCAAATAGATGTATCTGGAGGATATCATCCTGAGTTAGATAACCCAATCACAAAAGAACACACATGGTATGAACTCACTGAGAAGTGGATATTATCCCAGAAGCTCAGAATAACAAAGATACAATTCACTGACCACATAAAGCTCAAGAGGAAGGAAGACCACAGTGTGGATACTTCTATCCATCATAGAAGGTGGAACAAAACACCCATGGCAGGAGTTACAGAGACAAAGTGTGGAGTAGAGACTGAAGAAATGACCATCTAGAGACTGACTTACCTGGGGATCCATCCCATTTATAATCACCAAACCCAGACACTGCTATGGATGCCAACAAATGATTGCTGACAGGAGCCTGATATAGCTCTTTCCTGAGAGGATCTTCCAGTGCCTCACAAATACAGAGGTGAATGCTCATATCCATCCATTGGACTGAGCATAAGGTCCCCAATGAAGGAGCTAGAGAAAGGACCCAAGGAGCTAAAGGGGTTTGCAGCCCCATAGGAGGAACAGCAATATGAACTAGCCAGTCCCCCCAGAGCTCCCAGGGACTAAACCACCAACCCAAGAGCACACATGGTGGGACTCATGGCTCCAGCTGCATATGTAGCAGAGGATGGCCTAGTCGGACATCAATGGGAGGAGAGGGCCTTGGTCCTGTGAAGACTCTGTGCCCCAGTGTGGGGGAATACCAGGGCCAGGAAGCAGGAGTGGGTGGGTTAGTGATCAGGGGGAGAGGGGAGGAGGGTGTTTTTCGGAGGGGAAACCAGTAAAGGAGATAACATATAGAATGTAAATAAATAAAATATCCAATAAAAAAAGGGAAAAAATTCACCAGGGTAACCATTTTTAAATTAATATCAAGTAACAGCCAGCTCCTTCTCTCTGCTCTAAAGCCAGTTTATAGAACTGGCTCATGCATAGCTCTCACCACAGTCTTACAATTCATTGAGTATGGCAGTAGCTATGATGCTGCCTCTGTGAAATTGATTAGCAGAGTTAATTTGCTAAAGTGTAGTAACACCGTAGCTGTCATATTCAAAGCTAGTTTAATTCCTTAATCTTAATGGTCTCCAGGTCCCCCCCCCCCCCAATTTATACCATGTGTCAGAAGTTCTGGGTTTTTTTGTTTTTGTTTTTGTTTTTTAGAAGTTCTGTTTTTTTTTTTTAAGCTGAATAAAGTGTGTTTAATCTTCATCTTGCTTATTAACCCTGGGGGATCATGTGGGTTGTCTCCTCCCCTTGGAAATATTATAATGGATAAGGTAACCATAAGCATTAAAGGGCAACATTTCCTCTGCCAATCTGCTTTCACCGCATTTGTGTCTATGTCGCAAGAGGTGGGGTTCCTAGTTCATAAAATAATTCCACTGTAATCAGTGAAGGAATCCTCTCACTGCTTTGCACAGAGCCTGCAGTATTTCACATTTGATACCAAGCAAAAAATGTGCAAGCTTCTAATTTCTCTGAATCCTAACAATCATACGTTATATAATATTGTTTATAAGAATTGAGATTTTAACTAATAACCTTTCTCCAACTATGGCTTCTCAAATGTTCTTTCCAGTATGTATTTTGGGGTTTATTCTGAACTTTTTGCTTTCCAGAGAAGAAAAATGTTAAAGTTGAGGATGTAGAAAATAATATTTTCTGAGAACCTGTGTGCCAGCTGGCATCTCTGACTGTTTTCTCCCACACACCTGATGTGAGCCTTTTCACAAAGTTAGACTTTTGGATCTAGTTAACAATGAGGAGAGGCTAAGACATGATTATAAATTTACATCAATCTGCACCATAGGGCAGATAGACACTGCCCTTGTCCCCAAAACTACCAGAAGTTAACATTATATAAACTGAACATATATATATATATATATATATATATATATATATATATATATATATATATATATATATATATATATATATAAATTATATATATATATATATATATATATATATATATATATATATATATATATATATGAATAACTATTATATATATGCATATATATATATATATATATATATATATATATATATATATAATATTTCTTTTAAAACTAAACAATGCCATTGTGTGTGTTTAGGATGCATCCTGTTTATTCACCCATGGGGGAACATGTGAGTTATCTCCACCTCTTGGAAATACTACAATGGATAAGCTAATCAAAAGCATGATATGTATATGTAAATATACACATATATATTCCTAAATAAATGTTATTTCATGCATATATGTATATTTATATTCATATACATATGCATGCATATAAACATATATGCATGAAATAAAAATTCGTGGGAAAAGAGGCTATGAATCTGAAGAAGATCAGGGGTATACGGAAGGGTTTAGAGGGAGAGAAAGTGAAGGGAGATTTGTAATTATATTAAAATCTCAAAAAATGCAAGAAACTGCTGATAAAGGAAAAGTATATTCTTTATTTTTTATTAGATAATTACTTCATTTACTTTTCAAATTCTTTCCCTAAAGTCCCTTGTACCTCTCTCCCCGCTCCTCTACTCACCCACTCCCACTTCTGGGCCTGTCATTGCCCTGTACTGGGGCATATAAAGTTTATAAGACCAAGGGGCCTCTCTTCCCAATGATGGACGACGGGGCCATCTTCTGCTACATATGCAGCTAGAGACACGAGCCCTGGGGGTACTGGATAGTTCATATTGTTGTTTCATCTATAAGGTTGCAGACCCCTTCAGCTCCTTGGGTACTTTCTCTGGCTTCTCCATTAGGGGCCATGTGTTCCATCCAATAGATGACTGTGAGCATCCATGTCTGTATTTGCCAGACACTGGCATAGCCTCACAAGAAACAGCTATATCAGGGTCCTGTCAGCAAAATCTTGCTAGCATATGCAATAGTGTCTGGATCCCTCAATGGGGCAGTCTCCGGGTGGTCTTTCCTTCCATCTTATATCTGAACTTGATCTGTGTAACTCCTTCCCTGGGTATTCTGTTCCCTATTCTAAGAAGGAATGAAATATCCACACATTGGTCTTTCTTCTTCTTCTTCTTCTTCTTCTTCTTCTTCTTCTTCTTCTTCTTCTTCTTCTTCTTCTTCGTCTTCGTCTTCGTCTTCATCTTCTTCATTTTCTTGTGTATTGCAAATTGTATCTTGGGTATTCTAAGTTTCTGGGCTAATATCCACTTATCAGGGAGTGCATTTCAAGTGAGTTCTTTTGTAACTGGGTTACTTCAGTCAGGATGATATCCTGCAGATACATCCATTTGCCTAAGAATTTTATAAATTCATTGTTTTTAATTGCTGAGTAATACTCCATTGTGTACATTTTTACCACATTTTCTGTATCCATTCCTCTGTTGGGGGACATCTGGGTTCTTTCCAGCTTCTGGCTATTATAAATAAGGCTGCTATGAACATAGTGGAGGGTGTGTCCTTATTACATGTTGGAGCATCTTCTGGGTATATGCCCAGGAGAGGAATTGCTCGATCTTCCAATAGTATTATGTCCAATTTTCTAAGGAACCACCAGACTGATTTTCAGAGTGGTTATACCAGCTTGCAATCCCACCAACAATGAAGGAGTTTCCCTCTTTCTCCACATTCTCAACAACTGCTGTCATCTGAATTTTTGATCTTAGTCATTCTGACTAGTGTGAGGTGGAAACTCGGGGTTATTTTGATTTTCATTTTTCTAATGATTATGGATGTTGAACATTTTTTTTCAGGAACTTCTCAGCCATTCAGTATTCCTCAGTTGAGAATTCTTTGTTTAGCTCTGTACCCCATTTTAATAGGGTTATTTGATTTTAGGAAGTCTATTTTCTTGATATATATATATATATATATATATATATATATATATATATATATATATATATATATATATATATATATATATATATATATCAGATAGAGGATTAATATCCAATATATGTATATATTGGCTATTAATCCTCTATCTGATTTTGAAATGGTAAAGATACTTTCCCAATCTGTTGGTGGCCTTTTTGTCTTATTGAAAGTGTCCTTTGTCTTACATAAGCTTTGCAATTTTATGAGGTCCCATTTCTTAATTCTCAATCTTAAGCACAAGCCATTGCTGTTCTGTTTAGGAATTTTTCCCTTGTGCCCATATCTTTGAGGCTTTCCCCCACTTTTTCCTCTATAAGTTTCAGTGTCTCTGGTTTTATATGGAGTTCCTTGATCCACTTAGACTTGACCTTAGTACAAGGAGATAAGAATGGATCAATTCACATTCTTCTACATGAATACCACCAGTTGTGCCAGCACTATTTGTTGAAAATGCTGTCTTTTTTCTACTGGATGATTTTAGCACCCTTGTCAAAGATTAAGTGACCATAGGTCTGTGGGTTCATTTCTAGGTCTTCAGTTATAGTCCATCTATCTACCTGTCTTTCTCTGTACCAGTACCATGCAGTTTTTTTTGTTTGTTTTGTTTTGTTTTGTTTTGATCACAATTGCTCTGCAGTACAGCTTGAGGACAGGCATGGTAATTCCAACAGAGGTTCTTTTATTGTTGAGAATATTTTTGCTATCCTAGGTTTTTTTTTCTCCAGATGAATTTACAAATGACCCTTTCTAACTCAGTGAAGACCTGAGTTGGAATTTTGATGGGGATTGCATTGAATCTGTAGATTGATTTTGGCAGGATAACCATTTTAACTATATTAATCCTCCCAATTGATGAGTCTGGAAGATCTTTCCATCTTCTGAGAACTTCTTCAATTTCTTTTTTTTTTTCATTTTTTTCTCTTTATTAGCTATTTTCTTCATTTACATTTTCAATTTCTTTCTTCAGAGACTTGAAGACCTTATCATACATATATTTCAATTCCTTAGTTAGAATCACACCAAGGTATTTTATATTATTTGTGACTACTGTGAAGGGTGTTATTTCCCTAATTTCTTTCTCAGCCCGTTTATCCTTTCTGTAGAGAAAGGTCATTGATTTGTTTGCTTTAATTTTATATCCAGCTACTGAACTGAAGCTGTTTTTCAGATTTAGGAGTTCTCTGGTGGAATTTTTGGGGTCACTTATACACACTATCATATCATCTGCAAATAGTGATATTTTCACTTCTTCCTTTCCAATTTGTATCCCCTTGATCTTATTTTGTTGTCCATTTCCTCTGGCTAGAACTTCAAGTACTATACTGAATAGGTAGGGAGAAAGTGTGCAACCTTGTCTAGTCCCTGATTTTACTGGGATTGCTTCCAGTTTCTCTCCATTTAGTTTAATATTGGCTATGCTTTCTCAGCATAATGAGATGATCATGGGATTTTTCTCTTTTTCTTTTTTTATTAGATATTTTCTTAATTTACATTTCAAATGCTATCCAGAGAGTTCCCTATATGCCCCCCCTCCCTGCTCCCCTACCCACCCACTCATACTTCTTGGCCCTGGCATTCTCCTGTGCTGGGGCATATTAAGTTTGCAGGACCAAGGGGCCTTCTCTTCCCAATGATGTCCGACCAGGCCATCATCTGCTACATATGCAGCTAGAGTCATGAGCTCTGGAGGTTCTGGTTAGTTCATATATTTGTTTCTATTATACGGTTGCAGACCCCTTCAGCTCTTAGGGTACATTCTCTAGCTTCTCTGTTGGGGGCCCATTGTTCCATCCTATAGATGACTGTGAGAATCCACTTCTGTATTTGCCAGGCACTGGAATAGCTTCATATGAGACAGTTATATTAGGGTCCCTTCAGCAAACTCTTTCTGTCCTATGCAATATTGTGTGGGTTTGGTGACTGATTATGGGATGGATCCCTGGGTGGGGTAGTCTCTGGATGGTCCATCATTTCATCTTACCTCCAAACTTTGTCTCTGTAACTCCTTCCATGGGTGTTTTGTTCCCTATTCTAAGGAGGAATGAAGTATCCAGACGTTGGTCTTCCTTCTTCATGATTTTCTTGTGTTTTGTAAATTGTATCTTGTGTATTCTAAGAATCGGTGCTAATATCCACTTATCAGTGAGTGCATATCTAGTGACTTATTTTGTGATTGGGTTACCTCACTAAGGATGATACTCTCCAGATACTTCCATTTGCCCAAGAATTTCATAAATTCATTGTTTTTAATATCTGAGAAGTACTCCATTGCGTAAATGTACCACATTTTCTGTATTCATTCCTCTGTTGAGGGACATCTGGGTTCTTTCCAGTTTCTGGCTATTATAAATAAAGCTGCTATGAACATAGTGGAGCATGTGCTTTTATTACCAGTTGGAACATCTTCTGGGTATGTGCCCAGGAGTGGTATTGCTGGATCCTCCTGTAGTACTATGTCCAATTTTCTGAGGAACCCCCAGCCTGACTTCCAAAGTGATTGTACAAGCTTGCAATCCCACCAGCAATGGAGGAGTGTTCCTCTTTTTCTACATCCGTGCCAGCATCTGCTGTCACATGAATTTTTGATCTTAGCGATTCTGACTGGAGTGAGGTGGAATCTCATGCTTGTTTAGGTTTGCATTTCCCTGATGATTAAGGATGTTGAACATTTTTTCAGGTACTTCTCAGCCATTTGATATTCCTCAGTGGAGAATTCTTTGTTTAGCTCTGTACCCTGTTTTTAATGGGGTTATTTGATTTTCTGGAGTCCACCTTCTTGAATTCTTTGTATATATTGGATATTAGTCCCCTATCAGCTTTAGGATTGGTAAAAAAATTTTCCCAATCTGTTGGTGGCCTTTTTGTCTTGTTGAGAGTGTCTTTTGCCTTACAGAAGCTTTTCAATTTTATAAGGTCCCATTTGTCTATTTTTGATCTTACAGCACAAGCCATTGCTGTTCTGTTTAGGAATTTTTCCCCTGTGCCCAGATCTTTGAGGCTTTTCCCCAGTTTTTCCTCTATAAGTTTCAGTGTCTCTGGATTTATGTTGAAGTCTTTGATCCATTTACACTTGAGCTTTATACAAGGAGATAAGAATGGATCAATTTGCATTCTTCTACATAATAACCCACCTGTTGTGCCAGCACAAATTGTTGAAAATGCTGTCTTTTTTCCACTGGATGGTTTTAGCTTCCTTGTCAAAGATCAAGTGACCATAGGTGTGTGGGATCATTTCTGGGTCCTCAGTTCAATTCCATTGATCTACATGTCTGTCACTGTACCAGTACCATGCAGTTTTTATCACAATTGCTCTGTAATGCAGCTTAATATCAGGCATGGTGATTCTTCTGAGGTTCTTTTATTGTTGAGAATAGTTTTTGCTATCCTAGGTTTTTTATTATTCCAGAAAAATTTGTAAATTGCCCTTTGTAACTCACTGAAGAATTGAGCTCGAATTTTGATGGGGATTATATTGAATCTACAGATTGCATTAGGCAGGATAGCCATTTTCACTACATTAATCCTGCCAATCCCTGAACATGGGAGACCTTTCCATGTTCTGAGATCTTCTTCAATTTCTTTCTTCAGAGACTTGAAGTTCTTGTCATATAGGTCTTTCACTTCTTTAGTTAGAGTCACACCAAGGTATTTTTATATTATTTGTGAATATTGTGAAGGGTGTTATTTGCCTAATTTCTTTCTCAGTACTTTATCCTTTGTGTAGGGAAAGGCCATGATTTCTTTGTGTTGATTTTATATCCAGCTACTTCACTGAAGCTGTTTTTCAGATTTAGGAGTTCTCTGGTGGAATTTTTGAGGTCACATATACATATTATCATATCATCTGCAAACAGTTATATTTTGACTTCTTTCTTTCCAATTTGTATCCCTTTGATCTCCTTTTGTTGTCGAATTGCTCTGGCTAGGACTTCAAGTACTATATTGAATAGGTAGGGAGAAAGTGGCAGGCTTGTCTAGTCCCTGATTTTAATGAGATTGCTTCCAGCTTCTCTCCATTCAGTGATGTTGGCTACTGGTTTACTGTAGATTGCTTTTATTATGTTTAGGTATGGGCCTTGAATTCCTGTTCTTTCCAAGACTTTTATCATGAAAGGGTGTTAGATTTTGTCAAATGCTTTTTCAGCATTTAACGAGATTATTGTGTGGTTTTTGTCTTTGAGTTTGTTTATATAGTGGATTACGTTGATGGATTTTCGTATATTAAACCATTGGTGCACTCCTGGGATGAAGCCTACTTGGTCATGATGGATGATCGTTTTGATGTGTTCCTGGATTTGGTTTGTGGGGATTTTATGGAGTATTTTTGTATCTGTATTCATAAGGGAAATTGTTCTGAAGTTCTCTTTTTTTGTTGGATCTTTGTGTGGTTTAGGTATCAGAGTTATTGTGGCTTCATAGAATGAATTGGGTAGAGTACCTTCTCTTTCTATTTTGTGGAATAGTTTGAGGAGAGGTGTAATTAGGTCTTCTTTGAAGGTCTGATAGAACTCTGCACTAAACCAATCTGATCCTGGGCTTTTTTTGGTTGGGAGACTATTGATGACTGCTTCTATTTCTTTAGGGGAAATAGGACTGTTTAGATTGTTAATCTGATCCTGGTTTAAATGTGGTACCTAGTATCTGTCTAGGAAGTTGTCCATTTCATCCAGGATTTCTAGTTTTTTTTGAGTATAGCCTTTTGTACTAGGATCTGATGATGTTTTGGATTTCTTCAAGATCTGTGGTTATGTCTCCTTTTTCATTTTTGATTTTGTTAATTAGAATACTGTCCCTGTGCCCTCTAGTTAGTCTGGATAAGGGTTTATCTATCTTGATCAATTTCTCAAAGAACCAGCTTTTGGTTTGGTTGATTCTTTGAATAGTTCTTTTTGTTTCAACTTGGTTGCTTTTGGCCCTGAGTTTAATTATTTCCTGCCATCTACTCCTCTTGGGTGAATTTGCATCCTTTAGTTCTAGAGTTTCTAGGTGTGCTGTCAGGCTGCTAATGTATGCTCTTTCCAGTTTCATTTTGGAGGCACTCAGGGCTATGAGATTTTCTCTTAGGACTGCTTTCATTGTGTCCCTTAAGTTTGGGTATGTTGTGGCTTCATTTTCATTAAACTCTAGAAAGTCTTTAATTTCTTTCTTTATTTCATCCTTGACCAAGGAATCATTGAGTAGAGCGTAGTTCAGTTTCTATGTGACTGTTAGCTTTTTATTATTTATGCTGTTATTAAAGATCAGCCTTAGTCCGTGGTGGTCACATAGGATGCATGGTATAATTTTAATAATTTTGTATCTGTGGAGGCTTGTTTTGTGACCAATTATATGGTCAGTTTTGGAGGAGGTATCATATGGAGCTGAGAAGAAGGTATATCCTTTTGTTTTAGCATAAAATGTTCTGTAGATATCTGTAAATCCATTTCTTTCATAACTTCTGTTTGTTTCCATGTATCTCTGTTTAGTTTCTGTTTCCAGGATCTGTCCATTGGTGAGAGTGGGGTGTTGAAGTCTCCCACTATTATTGTGTGAGGTGCAATGTGTGCTTTGAGCTTTACTAAAGTTTCTTTAATGAATGTGGCTGCCCTTGTATTCAGAGCATAGATATTCAGAATTGAGAGTTCATCTTGGTTGATTTTACCTTTGATGAGTATGAAGTGCCCCCTCCTTGTCTTTTTTGATAACTCTTTGTTCGAAGTCAATTTTATCCAATATTAAAACGGCTACTCCAGCTTGTTTCTTCGGACCATTTGCTTGGAAAATTGTTTTCCAGCCTTTCACTCTGAGGTAGTGTCTGTCTTTTTCCCTAGGGTGGATTTCCTGTAAACTGCAAAATGTTGGGTCCTGTTTGTGTAGCCAGTCTATTAGTCTATGTCTTTTTATTGGGGAATTGAGTCCATTGGTATTAAGATAAATTAAAGAAAAGTAATTGTTGCTTCCTGTTATTTTTGTTGTTAAAGTTGGGATTCTGTTCTTGGGGCTGTCTTCTTTCAGGTTTGTTGAAGGATTACTTTTTTTGCTTTTTTCTAGGGTGTTGTTTCCATCCTTGTGTTGATGTTTTCTCTTTATTATCCTTAGAAGGGGTGGATTTGTGGAAAGATATTGTGTGAATTTGGTTTTATCATGGACTACTTTGATTTCTCCATCTATGGTAATTGATAGTTTTGCTGGGTATAGTAGCTGGGACTGGCATTTGTGTTCTCTTAGCGTCTTTATAACATTTCTTCAGGATCTTCTTGCTTTCATAATCTCTGGTGAGAATCTGGTGTAATTCTAATAGGCCAGCCTTTATATGTTACTTGATATTTTTCGCTTACTGCTTTTAATATTCTATCTTTATTTAGTGCTGTGTCGCTTCTGCAGTCTGCTCACTCACCCTTCACATCAGCGATTATTATATGTCTGGAGAAAATTCTTTTGTGTTCCAGTTATTTGGAGTTCTGTAGGCGTCTTGTATTTTCACGGCCATCTCTTTCTTTAGGTTTGGGAAGTTTTCTATAATTTTGTTGAAGATATTTGCTGGCCCTTTAAGTTGAAAATCTTCATTTTCATCTACTCTTATTATCTGTAGTTTTGATCTTCTCATTGTGTCCTGGATTTCCTGGATGTTTTGAGTTAGGATCTTTTTGCATTTTGCATTTTTCTTTTGTTGTTGTGCCCATGTTTTCTATTGAATCTTCTGCACCTGAGATTCTCTCTTCTATCTCTTGTATATAGTTCCTGATTTCTTTCCTAGGGTTTCTATCTCCCAAGTTGGCTCACTTTGAGTTTTCTTTATTGTTTCTACTTCCCTTTTTAGGTCCTGGATGGTTTTGTTCAATTCCATTACCTGTTTGGTTGAGTTTTCCTGTAGTTCTTTAAGAGATTTTTGTGTTTCCTCTTTAAGGATTTTTACCTCTTTAGCAGTGTTCTCCTGTATTTTTTTAAGTGAGTTATTAAATCCTTCCTCATGTCCTCTATCAGCATCACGGGATATTATTTTAAATCTGAGTCTTCCTTTTCCAGTGTGTTGGGGTATCCAGGACTGGGTGATGTGGGAGTGCTGGGTTCTGATGATGATGAGTGGTCTTGGTTTCTGTTATTAAGATTCTTATGTTTGCCTTTCACCATCTGGTATTATCTGGAGTTAGTTGTTATAGTTGTCTCTGGTTGGAGCTTGTTCCTCCTGTGATTCTTTTAGCCTCTATCAGCAGTCCTAGGAGTCTAGCTCTCTCCTGAGTTTCAGTGGTCAGAGTACTCTCTTCAGGCAAGCTTTCCTCTTGTAGGGAAGGTGCACAGAGGTCTGGTGTTCAGACCTATCTCTTGGCTAGAGATGAAGGCCTGATATAGGGCCTGTCCCAGAAGATGTATTGCCTCTGCTACCTGCATGCTCACCTGCTCAGACTGGTTCTGAGGGATCCAGGACCCAAGTTGGCTCCCTCAAAGACCTCCCTGGTGGACACCTCTCTTCAGGTGAGGAAGGTGCCTGGAAGACTGGAGCCTGATACTGGGTGTGACCCAGAAGCTATGTTGCTTCTGCCTGTCCCAGAAGCTGTGTCGCTTCTGCAGTCTGCTCACTCACCCTTCACATCAGCGAGCTGACCTGCACAGACTGGTCTCTGAGGGATGGTTCCCTCACCTGCTTCTGCAGACAGAGCCCCACCCCCACCCCAGGGGAATACACCTCTCCTCAGGTGGAAAAGTTACCAGAATGTCTGGAGCCTGAAATGGGGCCTGTCCCAGAAGCTGTGTTGCTTCTGCATTCTGCTCACTCACCCTTTGCAGTCTGTGAGCTGACCTCAGCAGGACTGGTCTCAGAGAGATCTGGGACCCAAGATGGCTCCTTCACCTGCTTCTGCAGGCAGAGCCCTCCGGGGCAGACACCTTTCCTCTGGCAGGGAAGGTGCCAGGATGTCTGGAGCACAAAACTGGGTCTGCCCCAGAAGCTGTGTTGCTTCTGCCTGACCCAGAAGCTGTGTCACTTCTGCAATCCACACTCTCACCTGCACAGACTGGTCTCTGAGGGACCTGGGACCCAAGATGGCTCCCTCATGAGCTCTGGCAGGCAAAGCCCTCCCAGGCAGACACCTCTCCTCAGGCGGTGAAGGTGCCCAGATGTCTAGAGCCAGAAACTGGGTCTGTCCCAGAAGCTGTGTTGCTTCTGCAGTGTGCTCACTCACCCTTTGCATTCCATGAGCTGACCCGAGCAGGACTGTTCTCAGAGGGATCCAGGACCCAAGATGGCTCCTTCACCTGCTTCTCTTTTTTGCTGTTTTGAGACAGGGTTTCTCTGTATAGCCCTGGCTGTCCTGGAACTCATGATTTTTGTCTTTGAGTTGGTTTATATAGTGGATTACATTGATGGATTTCCGTATATTAAACCACCCCTGCATCCCTGGGATGAAACCTACTTGGTCATGATGGATGATCATTTTGATGTGTTCCTGGATTCGGTTTGTGAGGATTTTACGGAGTATTTTTGCATCTATATTCATAAGGGAAATTGGTCTGAAGTTCTCTTTCTTTTTTGGATCTTTGTGTGGTTTCGGTATCAGAGTAATTGTGGATTGATAAAATGAATTGGGTAGAGTACCTTCTGTTGCTATTTTGTGGAGTAGATTGAGGAGAACTGGAATTAGGTATTCTTTAAAGGCTTGATAGAACTCTGCACTAAACCCATCTGGCCATCTGGTCCTGGGCCTTTTTTTTTTTTTTTTTTTTTTTTTTTTTTTTTTTTTTTTTTTTTTTTTTTTTTTTTTTTTTTTTTTTTTTTTTTTTTTTTTTTTTGGTTGAGAGACTAGTAATGACTGTTTCTATTTCTTTAAGGGAAATGGGACTGTTTAGATCATTTATCTGATCCTCATTTAACTTTGGTACCTGGTATCTATCTAGAAAATTGTCCATTTCATCCAGGTTTTCCAGTTTTGTTGAGTATAGCCTTTTGTAGTAAGATCTTATGTTTTGGATTTCCTCAGGTTCTATTGTTATTGTTACGTCTCCTTTTCCATTTCTGATTTTGTTAATTAGCATACTGTCCCTCTACCCTCTAGTTAGTCTCACTAAGGGTTTATCTATTTTGTTCATTTTCTCAAAGAACCCACTCCTGGTTTGGTTGATTCTTTGAATAGTTCTTTTTGTTTCAACTTGGTTGATTTCAGACATAAGTTTGATTATTTCCTGCCATCTACTCCTCTTGGGTGAATTTGCTTCCTTTAGTTCTAGAGCTTCTAAGTGCACTGTCAGGCTGCTAATGTATGTTCTCTCCAGTTCCTTTTTGGAGGCACTCAGGGTTATGAGATTTCCTCGTAGGACTTCATTATTTGTATCCCATAAGTTTGGGTATGTTGTGGTTTCATTGTCATTAAACTCTAAAAAGTCTTTAATTTTGTTTTTTATTTCTTCCTTGACCAAGGTATCATTGAGTAGAGTGTTGCTCAGTTTCCACTTGAATGTTAGCTTTTATTATTTATGCTGTTATTGAAGATCAGCCTTATTCCGTGGTGATCTGATAGGATGCATGAGATAATTTCAATACTTTTTTTTATCTGTTGAGGCCTGTTTTGTTACCGATCATATTGTCAGTTTTGGAGGAGGTACCATGAGGTGCTAAAAAGAAGGTATATCCCTTTCTTTTAGGATAAAATATTCTGTGGATATCTGTTAAATCCATTTGTTTCATAACTTCTGTTAGTGTCCATGAGTCTCTGTTTAGTTTCTGTTTCCAGGATCTGTACATTGGTGAGAGTGGGGTGTTGAAGTCTCCCACTATTATTGTGTGAGGTGCAATGTGTGCTTTGAGCTTTACTAAAGTTTCTTTAATGAATATGGCTGCCATTGCATTTGGAGCATAGATATTCAGGATTAAGAGATCATCTTGGTAGATTTTACCTTTGATGAGTAGAAAAGTATATTCTTAATTGTTTTAAATAAATGAGGTAAATCATTAACCTTCATAAAGGTTTAAGCTATGTGTGAATCACACACTTCCTCAGGATCTAGGACAGAATTTGCTCAGAGCACTCCTCTACTAATATTTTGGTAATGTACATTGAATCACCTGGTTGCTGGGTGATTCCATGTAAAGTACACAAAGAACTGTCCATTGTAGATGTATCATGTTGTCTAGCTGATTTTTATCATGATTTCAACATCATAAAAGGCAAGCCACAAGCAAGAATTATTAAATGCATGTCAACAATATTGCTACAGTATCAAGTATTGTCAAAGTAAAAGTGATGCCCCTCTCCCATGGCATTGGAAGGAGAACTCAATTCCAAAAGAAGATTGCTAAAGGAGATGGAGGGTTCAGCCAAAACCATCTGTCAAGAATGCCCTTCTCTTTGCTTCTGTAGAATTCGTGCTCATCTGGTCTCATGTTTCACATGTCTTTGTTTACTCTCAAGCACACTTGGTCCTCCATCTTCTAATAATCTCTTTGTACACATTCTATCCCTTGCTGACATTACCAGCTCTTGTCACATCATCAGAGGCAAGATCACACTGGAATGGCTGTCTTTCAATGTGTGCCAGCTGTCTCAGGCACAATAACTAAGTGTGCTTTTGGAAGGAGAATCTAAGTTTATATAGTACCTACTTAGTAGTTAGTGGTGGTAGTGCATGGAACATGGAACAATGGAACATGGAAATGTTTTCAGTGGAACTAATAATCTAAATATAGTAGAAAACATTCACAGTGTGACTTCAATTATTTTTAATTTAATTTTTATAATGTGTGTGTTGGTGTGTGTGTGGGGGGGTGTACACAGATGCAAATTCTCAGCCCAGTTGGAACTGTTAGATCCATAACCACAGTGCCTCTGAAAGCTAAGCCCTCTAGGAATCTCTTAAACAAACAAAAACACTGGGGCTGGATTCTTTAACTTACTAAATCTTAAAACATCAAAGTTACATTTAAAGCTAACATAAAAACATAAAAGATATCAAGGCATTTAATGAAGCCAGCAGAGTGAGAGAGTGAAAACTCACCAAGACTTCCAAAGGGAAAACAAACAAGTAAAACTTTAAAACGAGATCTACTCATTTGTTTGTTAGGACAAAAAAATACTAATCAGTATGAAGTCGTTCATTTCAACCGTGTTTCTCAAAGTCTGACGTGCATCAGATGTGAGGGATTAGTCTAAAAGTTCAGTTCTCACCCACTCCCAGACCTAGGAAGCCACAACCTGTTGTCCTATAGTATCTGTATTTTAGGATCTGAAATAACTTTTATATGGACAAAGTGAAAACTGTTATCCTCACACTGTATGTCAAAGACAGTGCTTTTAGCAAGCCAAATACATAGTTTCTATTAAGATTGTTATATAATACTTTATATCAAGACAGCTCATGGTGCAAATGTTTACTTCAGTAAACCCTCTAAAAATCTCCAAAGAATACATGCTAAAAATAGAATCAGAGTGTTAGATCTACTTTTAGTTTTTAAGGATGATAAAAGCACATCTAAAAGGATGCACATCAAAAGTAATAGAGAATAAGTAGTGTTTTACTTAAGGTTTCACTGCTGTGAACAGACACCATGACCAAGGCAACTCTTAAAAGGACAACTTTTAATTGGGGCTGGCTTACAGGTTCAGAGGTTCACTCCATAATCATAAAGGCAGGAACATGGCAGCATCCAGGCAGTAACATTGCAGGAGGAGTTGAGAATTCTACACCTTCATCTGGAGACCTCTAGGAGAATACCAACTTCTGGGCAGCTAGAAGGAGGGACTTAAAGCCCTCACATTGATACACCTACTCCAACCTGACCACACCTTCTAATAGTGCCACTCCCTGGGCTGAGCATATATAAACCATAACAATCCACTCCTTGGCCCCCATAGGCTTGTCCAAACATATGAGTCTATGGGGCCCACACCTAAATATAGCATAATGCAAAATACACTTAGTCATACTTCAAAAGTCCCCATAGTCTAGAGCAGTCTCAACAGTGTTAAAAGTCCAAAGTTCAAGTCTCTTCTGAGATTTATCCAATCACTTAACTGTAATCCCCAAAGCAAGACAGGAAACCAGGTGAGCAAACCCTGAACTCTGCATCTCCATGTCTGATGTCATAGCAATCTTCAGATCTCCAGCTCCTCTTTCATCTTTGTTGACTGACACAAACTTCTTTCTCCTGGGCTGCTTCCATCCCCTGGAAGCAGCTTTCCTCAGTACATAGCCCATGGCTCTGTAATCTTGAACATTTGGGGGTCTCCAAGGCAACTTCAATATTACAGCTTCCTGTTTCAATGCCTGAGATCCATACATGATCTTCTGGGCTCTTCCAAAGCACTCTAAACTCAGGTTGATCCACTCCACTACTGCTACTGTTCTTGGTGACTATCACATAGTGCTAGCATCTCCAATGTGCTGGGGTCTTCTGCTGCAATTAGGCTTCACCTCTTAGAGACTCTCCTCATGATGCCAAGCCTCAGCTCCTTTGCATGACCCCTTCAGTCCTGAGCCATCAACTGCAAGTAAGGCTAAACCTTCACCAACAGCCTTCCATGGCTTGTCACAGTGCCAAGACTCAGCTGTTCTTTATGATTCCTTTATGTCTTCAAAACCAGTACCACCAGGGTGACTCTTACACATTACCAAATCCAGCTGCAGCACAAGGACCTTGGCTATCTCAGAGCTTCTTTGTGCGCTCAGAAAACACTTACCAGAAGATTTCACCTCAGTGATGCTGGTCTTTTCATAATCACCTAATTTCTTAGCTCTAGCATCAATTGTCCCAGTGGTCTCCTTCTCCTCTTGACTATAATAAAGACAGAGCCACATGGTCAAAGCTGCTGAGTTCTGCTGCTTGCAGGAGCTGGAGCATGGCCCCCCTGTTCTTCAACATTGTTACAATGCTTCCTCCATTCCAATTTCTTCATTGTCTAAGGCTGTCTTGCTCTGAAGATTGACCTTGAAATCAGAGATCTGCATGCCTGTCTCCTGGGACTAAAGGTATGTACCACTATGCCTGAATTTAAGCTTTTCTTCACCTAGAACTTGCTTTCTGAGGCTGACCTCGAACTCAGAGAACTGCTTGGATTTATATCCTGGGATTAAAAGGATGTCCCACCACGCCTGGATCTAAATTTAGCTGGGTAGGATCTTGCCCCAAAGTCTGACTGCCTTGATTTGTTTTCTTCTTGAACACAGGATTCAGCTGCATTTTGATTCCTGGCACCCCTTTAATGCTTGAACCATATATTTTATATTTTTCCTTTCCCAGCTTGCTATGCTTGTTTAAAATGCTCTTTGTGAGACTTAACCAGAGAACAAAGTCTATGATGGGTGTTTCTGAAACTTCCTTTGTCAATGCAATGAATCTGAGTCTCTTCACCTTAGTCTCAGGATGACTCTTCAGGCCAAGAAGTGGGAGTGGGTGGGCAGGGGAGCAGGGAGGTAGGAGGGGGGAGGGGACTTTCGGAAGAGCATTTGAAATGTAAATTAAGAAAATATCTAATAAAAAATTGGAAAAAATATAAAAAGACAAGGACATAAAGGAGACACATTCTTCTCCAAAATACCGCAAAAAAACAGTCTTTATGCCAAATACTGAAATTCTTCTCTGAAACCAATTGGGCCAGGTTTGAACAATTTAAACCTCTCTCATCAACAAAGTCTTCCATATTCCTACTAGGGTGGCCCATTAAGCCCCATTTAAAGCATTACACTCCTTCCCAAATGCAAAGTCTCAAAAATCCTCACTCTTCCAAACAAAGGCATGGTCAGGCCTATCACAGCAATATAAAAACAAAACAAAATGATAAAAAGAAAAACTAGGGCTGGAGAAATGGCTCAACAGATGAGAGTATTTACTATACACTCATAAATATACAATGTCAAACCCAGAACCCACAACAAACCTGTGGCATGGTTGTGCCTACCTATAAACTAGTCTTTGTATAGGGACCAAACAGAGGAGAATTCCTGGTGTTTGATGACTGCCAGCCTCCCTCTTGATTCAGCAAAGGACCAAGTCTCAAAGGAGTAATATGAAGAGTAATAAAGCAGGTTACCTGAGACATTTTTCTCATCCCTGAACCTCCATAATGTCAAATGCACCTACACCCATGTGATGATACACTATAAACAGATAACACACACACACACACACACACACTAGCTTAAATGTTCCATGAAACATAAATACCAGGTAGAAGTTTAAATTAACAGTGTGTATATGGAGCTTCCCCAATGGCTATTCAGGTATCATAGATGGGTGACTTTGGAATAATCTTAAAGTGATAGATGAATGGCCTTGAACTAATCTTAGCTCCTGCCAAAGGTCAACATGGCTCAACAATTTTCCACCTACACAGCAAATGCAGCTAGACTGCTACAACCTGCCCTTTGTCTTAAAACATTTGCATTGGTTGTTTATGATGCTTTTGACAAAGAAAGCTTTTAAATTTTTAATTAGTCATATCGCTAAATCTTTTTAATGTGTTTGTCCCCTGGCACGAGTCTCCATCTCTCCTTGGAACCTTCGCTTTCTGGCGCCAATCCTGGAATATTTTCCCTTGCTAGGGATCATGGATATTTATTTGTCCATTTATTCTTCTCATCAGAAGATTTCAACACTTATTCCACTAACAGAGATATAAATGTGTATTGTGATTTCCTACCGAGATAAAATTGAAGTTAAATGAAACACTGAAGCAAGTATCTCCTATTGAACACCTTATCTGTCTTTTTCCCTCTCTTCCTCTCTCCCTCTCTCCCCTCTTTCTCTCTCTCTTACACACACACACACACACACACACACACACACACCTATTCACAGGCATATTGTCATGAGCTTTTCTTCCACATTTATTTCTATTATACAAATATAAACTACAAATCTTATAGCTGTAATGGTCTTTGAAAGAAGACAAAACAAAAAAATCAATAATTGGGATGGACCCCCAGGTGGGATAATCTCTGGATGGTCCATCCTTTCGTCTTAGCTCCAATCTTTGTCTCTGTAACTCCTTTCATGGGTGTTTTGTTCTCTATTCTAAGAAGGAATGAAGATGCATACTTTGGATTCGTTCTTCTTGATTTTCTTGTGTTTTACAAGTTGTATCTTGAGTATTCTAAGTTTCTGGGCTAATATCCACTTATCAGTGAGTGCATATCAAGTGACTTCTTTTGTGATTGGGTTACCTCACTAAGGATGATTTCCTCCAGATACATCCATTTGCCCAAGAATTTCATAAATTCATTGTTTTTAATAGCTAAGTAGTACTCCATTGTGTAAATGTACCACATTTTTTGTATCCCATAATTAGCCACCAAATCCAGACACTATTGCATATGCCAGCAAGATTTTGCTGAAAGGACCCTGATATAACTATCTCGAGTGAGGCTATGCCAGTGCCTGGCAAACACAGACGGGGATGCTCACATTCCTCTATAGGATGGAACACAGAACCCCCCAATGGAGGAGCTAGGGAAACTAACCAAGGAGTTGAGGGAGTCTACACCCTTTAGGTGGAACAACAATATGAACTAAACATTACCCCCAGAGATCGTGTCTCTAGATGCTTATGTAGCAGAAGATGGCCTAGTCGGCCATCATTGGGAAGAGAGGCCCCTTGGTCTTATAAACTTTATATGCCCCAGTACAGGGGAATGCCAGGGCCAAGAAGTGGGAGTGGGTGGGTTGGGGATCAGGGCGGGGGGAGGGTATAGGGAACTTTAGGGATAGCATTTGAAATGTAAATAAAGAAAATAATAAAAAAATTTTAAATCAATAATTACATCAAAAATATTCTGTCTAAAAAAAGGAGTATATTCAACTATATTATCTAGTAAATAAAAATTTTCACTTCCAAGTCCTTGTTTCTCAAGAATTATAGATGGCTATATCATGAGCGTACAATGATTTCTATAGTGGTGTTGTAGCTGTCTCTACTAGTGCTGTGTACCACCTCCTGCTGTCTGTCAACTTTGAACCTTTCAAAGTTTGGGAAAGATTGACATTGATATTTGGGTTCCAGTCCTTCATGGTCCTTTTACAAGGTTTCCTCTATATCCATACCCTTGATTTTTTTTTCTAAAAATTTGTATTCATGGTTTACTAATTCTGTTCCCTTATGTCTGGCTTCTCAGTAGAAGAATAGTAAATGTCTGGTTTTGGGACCTAGAAACAGGAGTGGAAAGATTCATGGAGTAGAAAGTCTGAGTACACTGTGGAGCCCATTAGGGCAATAGTCATGAGTCATAAGAAAAAGGAATGTAACCTGGAGTTGTATAGGATGCCTGTGTATTCTGTTTTCAAAGAAGTTTGCATCCCAGCTAGGCATATGAGACAGAGTTTGACAATGGAGATGGTTAAAAGCTGTTTTTCTGTCTGAATATCTTATGATTCTGAGACCTACCATGGCAATCAATGTGTCCCCGTGACAACAGGGGCACAGAGAGCTCAGCCAGAAAATCTGTCTGCTCTGGGTAACTTTATACATTGAAGCCAGGAACCCTGAACCAGTGCTGGTGTTTGGCACTTGAGTATGTGTGCGCAGCCCAGTGTGCTGATGAGCATGCTCTGTGGCACTGGCCAGTGACATCCATCCTTGCAGCACAGGATGCCCTCACCCTTCCTTGATGTACTGCTTCTCTGAAGCACACCTGATAACTTCTAGACCACTGTGGTTTTCAAGACTCACTTGGAGAAAAGGGTTGTAGATCAATAACATCAAAAACATTCCCATCCAACAGCTTTGTTATTCATTTTCTAAGGATGAGGCCTCATGCAAGCTTCACTCAAACTGGTATGTGTGTCTTCTCACTCAGAGCAACAATACAGTGAAAAAGCTCTGTGCAGAATTTAGAACATGAATATGTAATGTCTGCTGAGTACCATGTTCACTGTCATCACATGCACTATGGTGATCTCATCACATTTGATGATATACTTATCTGAGGATCACAATATATCCTGGTACACATCCTGCCCTTCCTGTGTGCTGAAGAACATCTTCCCATCTCTTCTTAGTCAGAACATTGACACTATGGTTACATCTTTTCAGTTTTCCTTTCCCAGAACTTCCTTCCTTTCAACCATGCATATTTGTCATGTGCTCTTTTTTTAGAGAACAATTCTATAAAAGACATAGAGAATCCAACGTGACTCTTTCTGTAGCCATGCCCAACTCTCACATGCCCGGTACTTTAAGACCCCTCAGACAGATGAACAAGTCAGCTTTCTTTTTTATTTTTTTTATTTTTTATTAGATGTTTTCTTCACTTACGTTTCAAATGTTATCCCCTTTCCTAGTGTCCTCTCTGAAAATCCCCTACACTCACCCTACTCCTTGCTCCCGAACCCACTCACTCCCACTTCCTGGCCCTAGGCATTCTCCTGGGGCCTATAATCTTGACAAAACTAAGGGCCTCTCCTCCTGAGGATGGCCTAGTTGGCATATGCAGCTAGAGACACAAGCTCTGGAGGTACTGGTTAGTTCATATTGTTGTTCCTCCTATAGGGTTACAGACCTCTTCAGCTCCTTGGGTACATTCTCTAGCTCCTTCATTGGGGACCCTGTGTTCCATCCAATAGATAACTATGAGCATCTACTTCTGTATTTACCAGGCACTGGCATAGCCTCACAGGAGACTATATCAGGGTCCTGTCAGCAAAATTTTGTTGGCATATGCAATAGTGTCTGTTTTGGTGGTTGTTTATGAGATGGATCCCTGGGTGGGGCAGTCTCTGGATGGTCCTTCCTTCTATCTCAGCTCCAAATTTTGTCTCTGTAACTTTTTCGATGGGTATTTTGTTCCCCATTCTAAGAAGGAGCAAAGTATCCACACTTTGGTCTTCCCTTCTTGAGTTTCATGTGTTTTGCAAATTGTATCTTGGGTATTCTAAGTTTCTGGGCTAATATCCACTTATCATTAAGTGCATATCATGTATGTTCTTCTGTGATTGGGTTACCTCACTCAGGATGGTATCTTCTAGATCCATTCATTTACCTAAGAATTTCAGGAATTCATTGTTTTTTGTTGATGAGTAGTACGCCATTGTGTAAATGTACCACATTTTCTGTATCCATTCCTCTGTTGAGGGACATCTGGGTTCTTTCCAGCTTCTGACTATTATAAATAAGGCTGCTATGAACATAGTGGAGCATGTGTCCTTATTACCAGTTGGAACATCTTCTGGATATATATGCCCAGGAGAGTAATTGCTGGATCTTCCAGTAGTACTATGTCCAATTTTCTGAGGAACCACTGGACTGATTTCCAGAGTGGTTGTACCAGCTTACAATCCCACCAGCAATGGAGAAGTGTTCCTCTTTCTCCACATCCTCACCAGAATCTGCTGTCACCTGAGTTTTTGATCTTAGCCATTCTAACTGGTGTGAGGTGGCATCTCATGGTGGTTTTGATTTACATTTCCCTGATGATTAAGGATGTTGAACAATTTTTCATGTGCTTCTCAGCCATTCGGTATTCTTCAGTTGAGAATTCTTTGTTTAGCTCTGTACCTCATTTTAAAATAGGGTTATTTGGTTTTTTGCAATCCAATTTTTTGAGTTATTTATATATATTAGATATTAGTCCCCTATCAGATTTTGGATTGGTAAAAATCTTCTCCAAATTTCTTGATGGCCTTTTTGTCTTATTGAGAATGTCCTTTGCTTTACAGAAGCTTTCCAATTTTATGAGGTCCCATTTGTCGATTCTTGATGTTACAGCACAAGCCATTGCTGTTCTGCTTAGGAATTTTTCCCCTGTGCCCATATCTTCGAGGCTCTTCTCCACTTCCTCCTCTACAAGTTTCAGTGTCTCTGGTTTTATATGGAGTTCCTTGATCCACTTAGACTTGAGCTTTGTACAAGGAGATAAGAATGGATCAATTCACATTGTTTTACATGATAACTGCCAGTTGTGCTAGCACCATTTCTTGAAAGTTCTGTCTTTTTTCCACTGGATGGTTTTAATTCCTTTGTCAAAGAAAGATCAAGTGACCATAGGTGTGTGGGTTCATTTCTGGGTCTTCAGTTCTATTCCATTGATCTACCTGTCTGTCATTGTACAAGTACCATGCAGTTTTTATCACAATTGCTCTGTAGTACAGCTTGAGGTCAGGCATGGTGATTATACCAGAGGTTCTTTTATTGTTGAGAATACTTTTTGCTATCCTAGGTTTTTTGTTATTCCAGATAAATTTGCAAATGGCCTTTTCTAACTTGGTGAAAAAATGAGTTGGAATTTTGATGGAGATTGCATTGAATCTGTAGATTGCTTTTGGCAAGATAGCCATCTTTTCTATATTAATTCTGCCAATCCATGATCATTGGAGATCTTTCTACCTTCTGAGATCTTCTTCAATTTTCTTTCTTCAGAGATTTGAAGTTCTTATCATACCGATCTTCCTCTTCCTTAGTTAGAGTCACACCAAGGTATTTTATATTATTTGTGACTATTGTGAAGGGTGTTGTTTCCCTAATTTCTTTCTCAGCCTGTTTATCCTTTGTGTAGAGAAAGGCCACTGATTTGTTTGAGTTAGTTTCATATCCAGCTACTTCACCAAAGTTGTTTATCAGGTTTAGGAGTTCTTTGGGGGAATTTTTAAGGATATATATATATATATATATATATATATATATATATATATATATATATATTCATATCTTCTGCAAATAGTCATATTTTGTCTTCTTCCTTTCAAATTTGTATCCCTGTGATCTCCTTTTGTTGTTTAATTGCTCTGGCTAGGACTTCAAGTACTATATTGAATAGGTAGGGAAAAAGTGACCAAGCAACGCAGCTTTCTAGTCTTAGCTTTTGCTACACTTCATTTTATTGAATCACTACACTACTGCAATTTCCATCAGCAATATCATTGTTAACTACCTAGATAGTACAGCATGTAATTCAATCCTATTTGACCTGTCTTTTCATGTCACTTGTCCTCCTTTATCACACAACCTATTATGTTAGTTGTTGTTTGGTAAATCATTTTATCACACAGCCTTTACATATCATGCCTTTGAACATCATGGTGGTCCAGCCCTTTGTTTTATCTCTCATTTTGTATACAATGCCTGCAAGCCCTACCTACATATAGACCATAAATGGTTTACACTATGTGAAAAATGTGTTCAAGTTGTATCATGTTATCATGACTGAGGAAAAAGCGATGTCTGTCTCTATACAATGCCCATCTGCACACAGATGTCTATGAAGCTACAACAGTTGCTGGTCATCTCTCTTAAATTTGCTTGCTCCTTTTCAGTCAGTTTCAGAGCACAGTATATAGTCACTTGTCAGGCATTCTACTCTTTTTAACACAAACTCAACCATCTCTCAGCTCTTTGTTCCAATATTACTTTCTTCATGTAGCCTTTCCAACTATATGCACAAGTGAGATTCCGTAAACAGTTACTAAAATATAAACAAATTAAATGTGTCCATTTTATTCTATGGAAAGTAATCTGAAATAGAATAATTTAATTGTAGTCTAAATTTTTATCATATTATCTGTATATGGTAGCTGTTTACTATATAATGAATAAACATTTCATCTAAAAATCCAACAGGCAGCCTATACTTGTGTTTCACACTCTCAATATGCTATTAACTATCAAACCCTCCTAATATCATTACCAATCTATTACCCAAACTCTTCCATC
>LR749637.1:2032164-2049664 GCA_902729485.2 Mus minutoides
TCTAAGATACAACAACCAAACAAAATAAGATGCAGGAAGACAAGCCAAAAGCCCCAGAGACATCAGAACAGGCTGATTTGTTCTGCACTCGAATCAGTGTTAGTGGATTGTTGGTTGATATTGGAATATATTATACATTGTTCTTTTGGATAAGCTATATCCTTTTGAATAAGGTTCACTTGCTGGGATATTCTTTTGGCACATTTTGTAAAGTTTGAGTTTGTATTATTTCAAATGTTGATGTCTGTACTAGCAGAGTGCTGTGTACTGTCTGGACTTTGGTACTATTACTTTTTATGAAGCATCACCAATCTTTGTGTTTTGTAAACATTCTTCTCCGTTACCTTCTGATTGGTTTAATAAAGATCTGATGGCCTATAGCAGGGCAGGGGAGGAAAAGCAGAACTTCTGGGCAGAGATATGAACTCTGGGAAAGACTAAGGCATGGGAGAGTCACCAGCCAGTCATAGATAATGAAACAAACAGGTGCTAGTGCTGAAAGAGAGGTAATGAGCCATGAGGCAGAGAAACAGATAAGAATAAATGGGTTAATTAAGCTATATGAGTTAGTTGGGAATGAGCCTAAACTTAAATAAATAATAATAAGTCTCTGTGTCATTATTGGAAACTGCCATGTTGAAACAGTCTGTTGGTACTCACTAACTTGTGCTTCAGTGTTATAATTAAAGGAGGAATAAAGACATATCGGAAAAGTGACTGACAAACCTCTCCTAGAAAGTTTTGTCACCTGTCTTTGAGGACAATGTTGATTAGTCAAGGTTCTCATAAAATTTCTCTACAACAGAATGTTAAAGATTTGTACAAAGAGATTATTTGATCATGTCTTATTTGTGGTGTATCCCCAAAGGTTCACACATGTCCTTGGTCCCAGTACAATATTATTGAAGATCCATAGAACTTTTAGGATGTGGAGCCTGATAGACAGTTTGCAGAAGGAATTGGTGGGAACAAGCACAAGTGGCAAGATTTTATACCATGAAAATACCCTCACCCTTTCATTATTACTATGTGGTCTTGTCCACACCCACTACTCTTGGACATAATTTATGGATGCCATTCATCATCATCATTCTATATCATAAGATGTAGACAGAACCATATAATCAAAAGCCAAGCTCAGTGTTATGCTTTTAGACTTCCAGAAGTGTAGGCTAAAGAAGTCTGTTCTTTGCAATGCATCCAAATTCAGGTATAACTTTATTGCAGTTCCTGATGACTAAGATAGTCTCTTTGGATGGCATCTTCTTTTTTAATTTAAACCAGGAAAATTCTTCGTACAAGAGGGATAAACAGAGCTAAAGAAACTCTATGTTCTCTACAGTTTACAACTTTCTACCTGATTTTTTTATATTTTCCAAAATTTTATTGTTACTATGCTGATAATGGTGTTGCTTATATAAGTGTTATTTATATAAGTTGCTTCTTTTTATTGATTATTTGGGAATCTCACATCATGAACCGTGATCTTGCTCACCTCCCAGTGTTCCCATGCCCATCCTCTCCCCATACCCTGTTCCAAATAAAACAAGTCCATTTTTGTGATGTCCATATTCTCAGTGGAGCAGGATCCAATTCCTAATGGCCACCCCTCCAAGGTAGAGTGAGTCTTTCTCCACTGGCATCCATGCCAGAAGCGATTAACTGAGGAGAGGCACCTGGTGGCCAGAGAAGAGCAGGGCCAGTTCTCCTGTGAGGAGTGGTGGTAAGTTGCTTCTTAGTTGAAAAAAATTATAAAATTTCTTTTTCATTTTTAATTTTTATCACCCATTTTATGTCTATGAACTTTTTTATTGAATACATCTTTCCTCCAATACATCCTGACCACAGTTTCTTTTCCCTCCACTTCTTCCAGCTCCCCTCAAACAAAATGTAAATTTTTCTACTATTCGTATGGTTCAGAAGATACAAAAATGTTTTGACTTTTATAGAAATTATAGTGTAGTGAATACATGTACACAATAGTGGGCTATAAATATTAAACTAATGAAACAGACCATAAAAACTTTCAGCTTAGGAAACAAAGACCTCACATATACACAGAGGTCAATGAAGAAATTTGAACTGGGACTTCTATGTAGCAAAAAACAAAGATTTACCATTCTATTGACCTGGCTTATGGCCTTTGAAAGAAACACATATTACATTTTATCTTTAGTTATTGTAGGAACTACAGTCACAGAGTTCTTTATGATGAAGATATATCTTAAGAAATGTCAGTTGGCAATTTTATCATTGAATAAATGTCATAGAATGTACTTAAATATAAGACAGCTATGATATCATATGACTGCAAGCAATCTATCCCATGGACTCACTGTATTATACATGGCATGCTGTCGACCAAAGGTTATATGGGGTGTTTAAGAGCACAAGAAATATTTAATTCATGTAAACAACATGATAATCTGAAAAATAAACAGATAGGAGTTAAATTATTCTACAGTAAACTACTTTGTCCTTGTTGCTACTAATTGTGGTCGTTATGATTCAGGGAACTTGCTTTTGTTTTTGTTATTGTTGCAAGGCTGCCCATGTTCCCATCCAAGGCTTTCACAGAGGTATGTCATTCAGCTCAGCAATAAAATCTAAAGAAATTCTCTGGACTACTATGTTTATAAAAATTACAATCATTATTATAATATTAATGCAAAAATATCTTTAGGCAAGACAACCATTTGAATAAGATTAAAAATCCCTCAGCAGGGACAGCTGCCTTTTCCATTAATGAGTGGAAGTGGACTGCACATGAATTGGTCTTGTCTCTTCACATTTGTATTAGCTCTGAATGTTAGGTCTGAGTAGATAACTGGGATGTTGGAGATGATCAGGGAGCCAAAAGGGGTTAGGGGGATGAAGAGCAATGAAGTAAAGGGGTGCCACTTAAGATTCAGTGCCCTTGAACAAGGAAATCAAATAAAACACAAACATGAATGCCTGTCTGTTTATGCTATGTAGGATTTTATACCTGAGATTTTGTTATATATCTAAGGTAACTGTGAAAAAAAATGAGAATTTCATTGGTTTGTTATATGCAGTTAGAGCCCAGACAATGTGTTATAGATGTCAAGATTGGGGTGATAAAAGTACTGCACAGGGAAGGCTCATAAAACAGTCCCAGGGAAGGTGGAAAGGGCATTTACTGCTCAACTTAATGATCCAAAACTTAGTGGCAACCACATTTGATTTGAACTCTGATAATTTCTTACCAGACTCTTACAGTGTCTTTGTTGAACTATCCTTGGACCCTGTTACACACTCCAGTCTTGTTTCTCCAACCATGAGATTTATCTATTTGCTACTTGTGGAAATCATGTAAAACTATACACAAACTGCCTTTCATCCAGATTTTTATTGTATACTTGGTGTGATTTAGCATTGTTCTAGGCTTTGCCTATGTGTCAAATATCAAAATAAAGAAAAGATATATATCCTAAGGGATGAGACTAAACTAACAAGCCCTGTGACAACAAAGGCTGAATTCAATATAATCCATTTAAAATATTTGAATAAATAGTACAGTGATACCTGAATATGATTACATTTGAACTCACTGGGTCACTACAGTTAGGTACAGAGCAGGCATTGGGAGCTATTTCAATAGATGTAAAGAATCAAATACTGTCATAATAAATAAGGCAGAATGTATATCTATTTAGAATATTTAATTTTATTTTTTCTTACTTATTCACTTTACACCCTGCTCACTGCCACTTCCTGGTCATCTCTTCCTACAATCCTTCCCTGCCCCTTCTCCTCTGAGAAGATGGGGGTCCCCTGGGTATCCCTCCACACTGGCACTTCAAATCTCTCTGATGCTAGGCACTTCCTCTCCCGCTGAGACCAGACAAGACAGCCCAGCTAGTAGAACATACCCCACATACAGGCAACAGCTTTTGGGATAGCCCCCATTCAGTTGTTCAAAACCCACCCACAAAACTTTCAACCCAAAATTTATCCTGTCTACAAGTAATGTAGGCACAGGGGAGGGAGCAGAGTCTGAGGGAATGGCCAACCAATAACTGGCCCAACTTGAGATCCATCCCATGGGCAAGCACTGATTCTTAACACTATTAATGATTCTCTGTTATGCTTGCAGACAGGAGCATGTTGTCCTCTGAGGGTGCGGAGCAATGAACCATGAGGGAAGCCTGGTAAGGTCAAGCCAAGAGCTTGAAGCCCTGGACACCCTAAAGGTACAGTAGGTGCCTGCTCCCAGCACCAAGCCTCTGTCATGTAGCCACATGCCACCCAATCACCATCCAAAGATTTGTGGACATCAATCACATAAGGGCTTCAAGCCCTTCCACATGTAGATGAGGTATCCCTAAAGTCTCAGGCCAAGACAACAGGAAAAGAGATGTGACTACAGTTAAGTAGGCTCAAAACAGAGTTATCGATGCTAATGAGGTATTTAGAGGGCTGGATGACATTGCCAATAAGCTTCCCTTCCCAGACAAAGGTATTTAATTTCAGGCCCACCCTGAGAAGTAGGGTATTGTTTTACATATCCACTTTCCAGCACAACAGTAAACTGTTTAGAACCATGGACTGTCTCTTTTTTTTCCGAGATTTGCCATAGAGAAGGCTTTTGCCTACAGAGCCACAGCCTAATCTTCCATAAAAGGTGTCTCTAANATAAGCTTCCCTTCCCAGACAAAGGTATTTAATTTCAGGCCCACCCTGAGAAGTAGGGTATTGTTTTACATATCCACTTTCCAGCACAACAGTAAACTGTTTAGAACCATGGACTGTCTCTTTTTTTTCCGAGATTTGCCATAGAGAAGGCTTTTGCCTACAGAGCCACAGCCTAATCTTCCATAAAAGGTGTCTCTAACCTCCTAGCCACAACCACCGCCAAACCTTCAAGCTGGGACCATCTGGAGCTCCCCTTTCCTGCAAACTTGAGCCCCGACTCTGTTCTCTGCTCGTCTGTGACTCCCAGTGACTGGAGGTCCAAGAGATTGAGAACTCTATAACCACAGCCTTGTCATCGGCCTGGGGACCCCCGAGACAACTCATTCTTTCCCACATCTCAGTCACGACTTTTCCACCACCAGAGGAGCACCTCACTGCCTCCCAACAGCTGTGTGGGATAAGCGTAGTCAAACTCTACTCATCCAGCCACTGTGCTCTGTGAAGGATCCGATGAGGGGCTACAATCCTACATGAGAGACTCCACCCAGCAGCTATCTCAGACAGATGCAGATACCCATAGCCAAACATTGGATGGAGCTTGGGGACTCTTACAGAAGAACAGAATATATATTCAAAGATGGCTGCCTCCACATCTGTTTTGTTCTTCACCCACTCTTCACTGACATCAATCCTCAAATCTGGATAGGCATACACAGGCTTAATAGAACACCTGGTGGAAAAGATGCTGAGTGTTTCAGTAGTGGGTAGGGACAAATGATGGACCAAAACCTCAATGTTCATCCCTGGAAAATCACTTCATGGTCCATTCTCCCAGTGTACAAACATAGACTTAAGAGTCATTACTCAGTTACTCCAGGCTAGGACTTGTTAAAGGTGATCAGAAAACAACTGTGCTGCTTTGAGTTTGACTGCATGAAGAAGCTCATTGCAGTCTTGGAAGTTATATCTTACATGACACAAGAGGAATCAGATCTGATGGGGTATGATGAGCTAGATTGAAATTAAAAATCTTTTTTAAATACATTTTTGAGATTATAATTCCATGATTCACACTTCTGTTTTCTCCTTTTGACCCCTTAAACGTACACTACCTTATTTTCTTTCAAACTCATATATGTTTTATCCATATAATTAAACTGTTTTTTAAAGCTTAACATTGGTCTTCATTGATGTGCTCTTCCGTAGGTAGAGCATATCTCCCTCTCCTGGCATTCCTTAGCTGTCTAGAGTCCTTTGTGTAAGACCTTGTGCGTTTTCTCCCATCCATATTAACATGTCTGCGGGTGTCATGCTTGATCAGGTCATACTAGGTAAGTGCAGTTCTCATCCCTCCTCGAGAAAATGTTGCAACAGATGGAAACTCTTAGGACAACCACAACTGATCAGAATATTGTGGAATCTAGTTCTAATCCATATATGTATAAAACAACACCCTCATCTACGGTTTAGGGAACACTGTGGAAGTAGGGTTAGAAAATAATAAAAGCCAGAGGCAAAGGAAAGTTGCATGTCCTCTAGAAATGACAGAGAAGATATACACATAAAATCTCATGAATACAACTCCTTAAAGCTGTGTTTTGTTGTTGTTGTTGTTGTTTGTTTGTTTGCTTATTTTTTCCAACTTTTATTAGATATTTTCTTCATTTACATTTCAAGTGTTATCCAGAAAGTTCCCTATACCCTCCCCCCTCCCAGCCCTGCTCCTCTACCCACCTGCTCCCATATCTTGGCCCTGGTGTTCCCCTGTACTGGGGCATATAAAGTCTGCATGACCAAGGGGCCTCTCTTCCCAATGATGGCCAACTAGGTCATCCTCTGCTATATATGCAGCTAGAGACATGAGCTCAGGGGGTACTAGTTAGTTCATGTTATTCCTCCACCTATAGAGTTGAAGACCCCTTCAGCTCCTTGGGTACTTTCTCTAGCTCCTTCCTTGGGAACCCTGTGTTCCATCTAATAGCTGACTATGAGCATCCACCTCTATGTTTGCCAGGCATTGGTATAGTCTCCCACGAGACAGCTAGATCTGGGCCCTTTCAGCACTATCTTGCTGGCATATGCTATAGTGTCTATGATTGGTGGCTGATTATGGGATGGATCCCTGGCAGCCGCAGTCATTGGGTCCATCCTTTGGATTCAGCTTCACACATGATCTCTTTAACTCTTTCAATGTGTGCTTTGTTCTTAATTCTAGGAAGGGGTGACGTGTCCACATTTTGATCTTCCTTCTTCTTCAGTTTCATGTGCTTAGTAAATTGTATCTTGGGTAGTCTAGGTTTCTGGGCTAATATCCAAATATCAGTGAGTACATGTTATGTGAGTTCTTTTGTTATTGGGTTACCTCACTCAGGATGATGCCCTCTAGATCCATCCATTTGCCTAGGAATTTCATATATTTATTGTTTTTAATAGCTGAGTAGTACTCCATTGTGTAAATATACCAAATTTTTTGTATCCATTCCTCTGTTGAGGGATATCTGGGTTCTGGCTATTATGAATAAGGCTGCTATGAACATAGTGGAACATGTGTCCTTATTACCAGATGGAATATCTTCTGAATATATGACCAGTAGAGGTATTGCAAAGCTTCTGTAAGACAAAAGATACTGTCAACAAGACAAAAGGGCCACCAACCGATTGGGAAAGGATCTTTACCAATCCTAAATCAGATAGGGGGCTGATATCCAATATATATAAAGAACTCAAGAAGGTGGACACCAGAAAATCAAATATCCCCATTAAAAAGTGGGGCACAGAGTTAAACAAAGAATTCTCAACTGAAGAATACCGAATGGCTGAGAAGCACTTGAAAAAATGTTCAACATCCTTAATCATCAGTGAAATGCAGATCAAAACAACCCTGAGATTCCACCTCACACCAGTAAGAATGGCTAAGATCAAAAATTCAGGTGACAACAGATGCTGGCGTGGATGTGGAGAAAGGGGAACACTCCTCCATTGTTGGTGGGAATGCAAGCTGGTTCAACTACTCTGGAAATCAGTCTGGTGGTTCCTCAGAAAATTGGACATAGTACTACTGGAAGATCCTGTTTGTTTGTTTTTTATCCTTAGTTGGAAGCTGCCACTGATGGCACTGGGGACAGCAGCGGAGGGCGGGGCCTGGCATATTCATCTGAATTTGTTTAGTTGGTACTTACAGAAGCTAAACAGAGAAACTCAGCTTGGGTTAGATTGTCACATAGCTGCCTTCTGGCCCAGACAAATTTGCTGGATCTGAAAGAAAAAGATGTCTGACATGGCTCTTCCCTAGCCTTGAGCAGGCTGAACAGACCTGGAGTGCTTGCCACTGTGGGCTTAACGACCTAGGTGCAGTCATCTGCCTTGTTGCATCTGACATTTCCTTCAAGAATGTAGAAGAATAGACTTCCCAGTGAGCTTGCTTTGCAATAATCCAGTTGAAACTAAGGATGGGTTTTTGTGGTCTTCCCTTTATAAGCTGGAGCTGCAGAATTAAACTTGGAGCCTTGATCAGAACCTCGTCTTGGCTTCATTCTTCTCTGCCCCCACCCTCACACCCCTACTTCACCATATACTTTATAAAGACTTAAGTTGTTTTTCCCTGGGGCCAGACCTTTTCTTTCTTCCTAGACACTTTATATGTACAACTCATTGACTCTATTGCAATCAAATCAGTATAAGACAGGTTTCAAGAACTGTGGAACAAGCTGGCAGGTCAGACTATCATGTTTATGATTCAGTGATTTTGAAAAAAAAAAAACCTTTAATACAAGCTAGTGAGGAAAAGAAAATTATGAAATAGCTTTAAGTCAAGACAATCTGTTTAAATGATGAACACTAATTTCAACAGGTAATTTCTCCAAATACAAGAAACAAGTGATCAATAAGCATATAAAAAAGACATTCAACACCAGCAGTCATTAAGGAAGACGAAATCGACAACAAAAGTAAATGAGACAATATCCTCTCATATGGTCAGAGTCTATAAGACAGAAAGAAGGTGATTGTGATATAGAGACATAGGATCACTATTAGTCATGGTAGAGACTTAAATAGTGTTGGCATACTGAACTCCATCTTAGAATTTCCTTAAAATGTTAGTCATAGATGTAACTATGATTTTATCTGTCACCTGTGATTTTTACCCTTATGTCTTGAAGACAAATTTTATCATACAAAGTCAAAACAGTGCTATTCATAACAGTAAGAAAATTAGGATCAATCTTCCTCATGAGCTCTACATTATGCAATAAAATATTTTTGAAATAAAAAACATAAACCAAGGAATCTTAATTATGGTATAATATAAAATATGAGTCATATCCTTATACAAACAAATCTGCTCTTGCTCAGTTTCATTTTAGGAGGTGTTTGTATTTTTTGTTGTGGTCTCAACAGACCACTTTTACTAGCAGATGTACAATCACACTTTTACTGCAATAGGACATAACAAAATTCAATAAAAGCAATATGAAGCTGTGTCATTCTCTGGTCTACTGATATATAGGAGTATCTTATGCTGAAACATGAGTGCGCGCTAGCGCGCGCGCGCGTGCGCGCGCACACACACACACACACACACACACACACACACACACACAAACTTCACTAAGTGGGACTGACCTGGCTATCACAGTTTGAGCCAGAGAGCTTCTGGTGGAAATCCCAGCATTTCTACTCTGTTCCTACAGCCTCCCTCATTATTGTGAGAGATCATCCAATTATCCTTCTGATCTAGCATCCTAACTCAGATTTCTCTTTTTGGAACAAAGCATTGATTTATCATTCCCACTATTCTATGTACACATCTAATACTTGGTTTTATTCATTCCTCCTTGGGGGAAGAATTAGATTTTATCAATCCTGTTTTATGAATGAGTAAAGAGCCTCCAAATAGAGAATGTGTCCAAAGTTAATCCTTACCATGGCTGAGTCACTATTTGAATGCACTTGTGACTTCTTCAATTATGTTCTTAACCAATACATAGATTTCTCCCTTACATTCAAAGGCCTGGATGTTACAGCCCTCTTTGAGGGAATGCTCCTTTTTCTGCTAGAGTCATTTTGAGGTATGTAAAAGACCACTCATTTCCGTTTTATCAATTGGTTCATATAATATTTGTGCTTCTGTTACTCAAATAGGAAAAGTCCCCATTCTTTAGTTTTTGGTAGTGTTTTCTGCAGAAGGGTGTGTTTGGACAGGTAGACAAGCCCACATAGCTCTGGTTCTCACAGGAGGCAGGTACTCCGGATCATCTGCTCCTTTAAAAAATATGGGGCGATGAATGTAGGATATTATTTCAACCACCTCTTGTAAAGGAAAATAAAGCTAAGCATGCAAAGTAAATTGTGTCAGAATCTGACACTGCAATCTCTATTCTTTAATTACTTTAATAAGAACTTGAAAATAATATGTCTTGTGCATAAACCTTCTAAAGTGAAAAATAAACTCTTAAAAACTAAGTTCTCTGGGAATTGCCTGTAGGCTGTATGGGAGTTTAGATGCTGATGAATGCTTACACTTTATTTCAAAAGCATTGTAATATACTCGGGTAGGCTTTGTCTGTCCCCTGAAAATAAGGGCTACTGAGGATTCGCCTGTCTTTGGTAGCTCTTGTTTTAATTGAAATGCCACTAAGAGATATAACTTCTTTTAATGGAAGGAGGTTCTTCTGTTGGTGGTGGTGGTCTTCTTTTTATATACATTTCAACATGGCTGAGTCACCATTTACATGCAGTTTGTGACTTCTAGGACTGTGTTCTTAACAACACAATCCTAGAGTTATATAAATCACAACATTAGAACAAAGCCAAGCATAAACGTTTGCCAATTCCGTGGCCATTTTATTTTGTGGAACAGATCTTTTCATGGCAGCATTTTTAGTTTGTTTTTTTTTTTTTTTTCTACAAGACTTCATGTTAGACAATGAATATTTTTTCTATATACTACAGCATGGACCTGTGAGACTGAACCTTGATATCTTTTCATAGCAGTAGAGGGTAAAGTTTGATTTTTAGGAGGAAACCAATTTTGAATCAACCAACTTAAGCCTGCCTGTAGCTTTTCCAATTTTCTTTCTCATTCTCCTTCCTTCTGCCCCCAATCCTACCACACAATCTGCTCCTAGATATCACCACTTTCACCACTCTTGTCTTCTTTACCCCACAGGCTACAAGACTTTCTCAAGCTCCAATAATGAAAAATGAGAGCCTCAGCAAGAGATAATGAGACTAGGAAATATTAAGAGCACACCTGTTCTCCATTCAGCATTCCCGAGGCTTCCCAGGTAAAGGGAAGATTATCTTAGAACTGTAAACAATTTTGAGCTGCTGGAATAATGCATTTTGAAGTGTGGGTCTGTGCAGAAAATGAGAAAACAGGAAAGGATAAAGAGAAAAGACACAAAGGGAAGTCAACTTGCAGAAATGGCTCAGGCAGAACAGAAACCTAATTAGACCCACCCACCCTGACTTACTTTTCTAGCAAATTTCCACAGATAAATCAACACCTCCCCTTTTCAGAGATCTGAAAGTAATTATTATAGTTATTTGACACCAACAAATACCTCCAAAATACTAAGTCAATCTTGGTGTGTTAAGTTTTGATTAGGCACTTAGAGCAAGTTTTTAAAAATGATTTGATCTTCTTCATATTTCCCAATAAAATACACTTTCATAAAAATGGGGGAAGGGAAGAGCTTCCAGTTCCAAAAGAATGCTCATATTCAGAGGGAACCTGGCCTGCAGGTGTACTGATGTTCAGACAGTTGTGCCATGTCATGACTTAACTTAATCTAGACATTTTTCTTCAGCTATCTACCTCATGGAACAATTTTGGTATGGGTTCTTGAGGGAGGAAATTTACTATGACTCAAAGAAATAAGAAGATATTGGACTCTAACCACCCTTTATATCCATTAACATAACTAATGATGAAGGTGTGGCTTATATACACAATGAACTTGGACTTTGTAGCAAAAAAAAAATAAAAAAAATAAAAAATAAAAAATCTGAAATTGAAGTGACCAGGCTCAGAGAGCCAAAAATCACACATATTCTATCTCATGTACAGAACTTAACTTTTGATGTTTGTGTGCATGTAAACAAGAGTTTGTATATAAACCATGAAACTACGTAGGAGACCACAGTAATGAAGAGAGATAAAGGTCACATGTGACAGGAAATGGTAAGGAAGCTACTGGAGGTGAGGTCACAAAGGAAGGAGGAAGTGAAAAGAGACAAGAAGAGAAACAGTTTTTCTTTTTGAGGAAAAAAAGCCATGACAAAAATCTCATTATTTGTAAGCTAATAAATATAAACAAGTAAATAGAATTGTGCTGGAGAGAAACAGAGGGGGCATATTGGAAACTTGGAAATTAGAGGAAAGACATCCTCAGATGTAGGAGTAATGGGATTATATGGTGTTCATGGGAAGTTTCAATTTTAGTAATATTTGTATTTATTACAAAACATAATCTGTTTTGTTACAGCATTTTTATAATCTATGCCTGCCTTTGCTTCCTGTCACTCATTTTATCCCATTCACCTTTCCTCATCTGCAGTTCCCAAGCCTGCTGGCTGGCTTTCTTTCCTTCCCTGACTCCTGCCCAGAAGTGAATATTCGGACACTATTAATATTTCCTTCTCGGTTGTATTTTGGATTATACAAAATTTCTAGTAAATTTAGTAAGGATTTATTTGAAATGTTCTCAGTGAAATAAAAACTTCCTTATAAATATTTATAAATATCTATTCCACTAACAAATTTTCTTTTAAGTTATTCTCTCTCTCTACCCCCCTCTCTCTACACACACACATATCCCTCCCAAAGTAAAAAGACAACAACAACAACAACAAAGCAGCAATCCCTAACGCTACTAGTGATACTCTGTTAGGCTTGCAGACAGGAGCAAGTTGTCTTCTGAGAGGCTCCACCAGCAGCTGCCTCAGACAGACACAGACACCCACAGACACTAGAACTTGGGGACTCTTATGAAAAAATAGGAGGAAGGAATGTTTTGCTGAAGGATATAGGAACTCCACATGAAGACCAACAGAGTCAACTAACCTGGACCCTTAGGGCTCTCAGAGTTTGAACCACAAACCAAAAAATATACACAGGCTGGACCTAGGTCTCCCCGCACATATGTAGCAGATGTGCAGTTTGGTCTTCATGTGTGTCCTTAACAGCTGGAATGGAGGCTATCCCAAAAGTGTTGCATATCTGTGGGATATGTTCTACTAGCTGGGCTGTGTTGTCTGACCTCAGTGGGAGAAGAGCCTAGCCTTGAAGAGACTTTGTTAAGTGCCAGATTTGGAAGATCTCCCCCCACACTGGAGAGGTAAGGTGATAAGGGAAGGATTGTGGGAGTGGGTGACGGGGCGGGGGGGACAGTGAATGGAATTTAAAGTGTACAAATAAAAATAATTAAATTAAATTAAAAAAATCAAAACAAATAAAAAGAAAACCAGTAAGACCAACAACAACAACAACAAAAAAAAAAATTTACACTTTTGCAATCAGAGCAGTTTTGACTGAGGAAGTACCTAAGTACAATCTATAATCTCCAATAATGAGGCTACTTACTAAACTTGCCCTTTATAGATGCTCACAGCTTTTATTGATCACCACCTGTCTTAATTAGGTTTTCTATCGCTCTAATGAAACACTGGGAACAAAAAGCAAGTTGAAAAGGAAAGGGTTTATTTAGTTTACACTTCCATATTGTTGTTCATCTTTGAAGGAAGTCAGGACAGGAACTAAACACAGCAGGATTCTAGAGGCAGGAGCTGGTCCAGAGGCCATGGAAAGTGTTGTGTTTCATAAAAGCAAAATCAAAGGAGCCAGGAATATGTAAAAAGCAAAATCAAAGGAGCCAGGAATATGTATTATAGAGCGAGGTCTGGTAAACTGAAGGGGGTGCCTCCGTGGGCCCATGCTGAGGCATCCCTTCCCCCTGGGGTACCAGCCATAAGACAGATATAGTGAAGATTAGAGTTTATTTAGGGCATGGAAGGGATTATAAGGGGAGTTGCGAAGGGAGTAGTATAGGCAGAGAAGAGAGTGCGTGAGGAGGGAGGAAGGGGGAGAGAGAGAGAGAGAGAGAGAGAGAGAGAGAGAGAGAGAGAGAGAGAGAGAGAGAGAGGCTGAAGAGGTCAGCTCACAGCTCAGCCCTTAGAAAATTCCATCAGATACTCTGCCCCTTCCTGGAAGAGACAGGTCAGAGAGCACCTAGGCCAGAAGGGAGAGGCTGAGTAAGTCCCTATTACCTCATTCCCTAAAGACCAATCAGTTTAAAGGGTGCACTGTTCGGCCAATCATATTGTGCCTAGTTGCTGATGCTCTATTTCACCCCTGGAAATTATATAAAAACTCCCCAAATGGGCTGCCTGGGGTAGATGACCCCAGTACACTGGAACAATAAATTCCTCTTGCTTTTTGCATTGATTCCCAGCTCTGTGTGGCTCACTCAGGAGGGCCCCTGTAAGCTAAGACTCGCCAGAGGCTTACAAGGCCAGCAGCCAGATCATGTGGAGAGATAGGGGGAGGGGAAAGGAGAGAAAAGGGTTAGGGAGAGAAGTGGCAGTGAGTAAGAGAGTAAGAGATCAATCAAGGAGTGGGCAGACAGCCCTTTCTATAGTAATCCAGGCATATCTGTCTATTGCCAGGAAACTGTAGGCCAGAGCCTAGAAGAAATGCTAACAGAGGGGTGTTGCTTACTGGCTTACTCCTCATGGCTTGTTCAGCTTGCTTTCTAATAGAACACAGGATCACCAGCCCAGGGACAGGCTTCCATCATCAATAACTTATTAAGAAAATGCCTTGTAGGCATATCTACAGCAAAGGCTTATTTGTGCATTTTTATTTTCTTTAGGAAATTTTTCTTATTTTCTTCTTTTCATTTCTTCTTTTAAATTTACTTTTTATTGATTCTTTGTGAACTCTGTATCATGCACCTCAATCCCACTCATCTTCCTGCCCCTTCGTATCCGCCCTGTGCCCTATTGTGTGAATTGGCACACCATTTTGACTCGCAGCCAGTGCCTGTACCTACCAGCACAAGAACTATCTGGATTTATGAATGGAACACACACACACACACACACACACACACACACATACACACCAGGTATTTTAAAATGCCTAGGTTAGCTCAAAGACTGGGCACTCCTAAACTTTCTCCTGCTACCCCAGGTACAATCAGGGAAGTACCCAGGGGCCAACTACCCAAATTCTCACATGGCTGGTTCACTTTCTCTCCTGAAGCTCCTATGTCCCATCTTTCTTCCCCAAATCACAGCTATTTTGTTTCCTTTTTCCCAGTTCCTAGATGGCAAAATTTAAAGGTCCTGTCTCCCTCTCTCTTTAGCCAACCATTAGGTGCTAGCATCTTTGTTAATCAATCAAAAAAACAGTTGGAAACAAGGACCTTCAGCGTTTGTATGCACATATTCCAGATGAAATCAAAGCATTGGAACCAATACCCAGCATGTTCCTTTAAAACCATCCTGAAAAGAAAAGAAAAACATAACAAACAAGCAAAATAAAAAAACATTTTTTTAGTTGAGATGTCCTCCACTTTGGCTTGTGTTAAGTTGACATAAAACCAGATGGCATACCTTTGAAATCAGTTTGGTTTATAGTCTTCAGAACACATTTCTGAACCACAGATATATGTTTATTTAGAACAAATAGATTTTGTACTAGTTACCTTTCTGTTGCTATTATAAGGTAGCATGCATCAAAGCAACTTAAGGAGAAAGAGTATATTTTGGCTTACAGTTCTAGGCTGATGGTATCTCTCATGGTGGGAAGGAAGAGCAGACCCACCATTTCATTCAATGCATAGAGAATGCAGGAGCAACTGGAAAATGGTGGAGGCAATAACTTACCAAGGCCAAGGCCTCCCCTCAGCAAAGCTCCAGTCCTAGTCCTTAGGGTTTCCAAGTCTCCCCAGTAGCACCTCAGCCTGGGGCCCAAGTGGTCAACAGCATTCTCCTGGGGGGACATTTCTTATGTAAATGACCCCAGGTTTCATCTATTGATGAGATTATAAATTCTATCTTCAGGTTCTGAGTGAGAAGAAAGTAAAAGCATCATTCATTATTTACCAAATGGTGCTACAACTATGGCACCAAAGGAATTAGCAAAATTACAAGATTATTTCAGCACCTCTTCTCTCAGGCCCAGTTCCTCCTAACCACTACAATTCTGAGAACAGCATATCTTCCTTACCTGGCATGCTGAGAATCGGTGCTCAGTACAGCTGCCTCCCTGCCCATCTGTTCCATCATGATCCCAAGAGCCACAGGAAAATTTTCAAGGAATACAGTCCTATGGGAAATATTGGTTTTTGTTTGGTTTTTTGTTTGTTTGTTTGTTTGTTTGTTTGTTTGACAACTCATTCCAAGTCAGAGATGCCTTCTTCAAAATTTTTGCCCTTACATGATTTTCACTTTAGTCCCTCTATGTTGCTGTGGAGAATCCAATTTTATGAAAAACCTCTAAAAATACTCACATAACATAAATTCATTAAGTAATTTTACACATTTCCCAGAAGGCATGGCAGCAAAATAAGCAAAGTGTCATTATTTAGAATTATTGCTGCTACAACATCCATGAAGTGTAATTATTACACCAAGTTCAAACATCAAACACTTAGCTAAATATAAGGGCAATCATGGGTTACAGTTGCAGACAATAGAAGCATTCTCTTCTCTTGGGAACAACTGCACAGTACATAAATTGAACATTTTACACTTTTCAGCTACCAATTCCTTAAGACTAAGTGCTACTGAAAATAATAACATTTGAACACACTGTAACAGTTCTGTTTTCAAAGTTACCCTGTGGATTATACAGATAATAATCTCCATGGTGTATATTTATTTCTTTATTGTCAGGAAGAACATATTTCAAAGTATTGTGGCTTGGCATACTGCCAGTGATTGACAAAGCAGCTAACCAAAAGCTAAAATATGTGGAAACTTCAAGAATGTCTCACTGGGGAAAAACCACTTTGAAAAAGAACGAAAGAAAAAAGAAAGGATGGAAGGAAGAACTGTCCCATGCTGTGAGTACAAAAAGTAACACAATCAGAAAACTAAGAGACCTTCAGTGAAAATATGTACTGAAAAACCTCCAAATGTAGCCAAGTCCAAGGAAAACAGGTCAAAAGAAAGTCTGTGCAAACACTCAGAGCATCACCAGCAAAGTCTGATGTGGAAGCAGATGACAGGTACTCCAATTCCGTCCTGAGCTTCTTAGTTCTTTCTATTTGCCAACAAAACAGCTCTGCTCGTTTCATCTCCATAGATTCCTGTGTGAGGCATCAGGCTAGGTACCAAACATGAGGTTGTTAATAGAAGACAAAAACACAACTTTCAAAGAGACAAAGGAATAGGAAGATGCAAGTCTGGATGACAATGGCATGTTACAGATAAGACAGGGGCTGCTATGATCAGTAGAAGGAAAGAAATACATGAGTTTAGGTTGTCAGCCCAGGGAAGAGTAGCCTAGGAATGTATGTAAAGGGGTGTGTGTGTGTGTGTGTGTGTGTGTGTGTGTGTGTGAGAGAGAGAGAGAGAGAGAGAGAGAGAGAGAGAGAGAGAGACACAGATAGAGACAGATAGACAGACAGACAGATACAGAGACAGAGACAGACAGAGACAGACAGAGACAGGGAAAAGAGAGAGAGATTACTTAGAGCATTTCGGGTCTGATCACACATGAAGAATTGGAAGAAAAGTCAGGAGAGACCACACAGACAGTGGTTTGGAACCCTAATTCTAAGTCTCAGACTGTACTTCTAAACCATTTTAAATATGAGAGGGAAAGAGGGAA
>LR749637.1:2052164-2063200 GCA_902729485.2 Mus minutoides
GAGGGTTACTATTTCTAATCCAGAGGATGTCAGGAATGTCCATCACAATCCTTTCTGCCTCACTCAACAAGGACATTAATAATCTGACAAGATGTCTCTGTCTTTCAGAAATATCCTTGCTGGTTGTCAACTGTCAATGTGATCACACTAAATCACCACGATAGGCAGCATGGTAAAACAAACAAACAAACAAACAAACAAGACACCTCTAAAGAGAGGAAGAGAAAGGAACTTGTTTACATGGACCAAAGCTCAAAGAACACTCTGGGTTCCTCCCCAAACACTTTTGTCAACTGATGTGATATGGGATTCTCACTGCTTCCTTTCTCATGGGAAATAGCTCTCTTCCTTCAGAATGGTTTTAATGCATTAGTATCCTATCCCCTGGAAGCCCATTATGCATTTGTATAATTGATTAAATGGCAAATGTTAGGTATCTATATTCATGCTTAATGCATAATGGATGCTTCAATGGTGACAGCAAATTAGGAACCATGCTGTCAGGGTCACTCTCTCAAAAGAAACTGGGATTTTGTAAAAGCAGATTCTTCACCTGTGTGTTTTATGCTTTTTGTTATAAATGTTGTGAATTTATGGTTTCTCTGTTTTGAGTTCATGGGTGTTCATCACCTGACTCTTTCTGAGTACATCCCGAAACAGCCTGCGGGTGATGACCTAGATACTTCTGATTCTCAGGCATTGATCTCACTCCTAGCTCAATGCCATATCACAGTCAGTGTAGAGGCAAGGAAAAGATAAGTTCTTTCCCTTACAAATAGCTCAGTGAGAGTTTAGAATTTTTGTGTTTGTCATTTACAGAGTTACTGTCAATGTGACCACACTAAATCACCACGATAGGCAGCAGGGTAAACACAAAACCTTGAAATCTACAAGTGCTGTTTGGACCATCTTTACTTTGTGAAACTTAGACAAAGTCTTCTGGCTCCTCCACCTATAAGAAAACAAGCATAGTGAAGGATTATTCACTTCGTGTGTGTGTGTGTGTGTGTGTGTGTGTGTGTGTGTCCAAGAGGATGATGTGCTCATGTGAATGTATAAGTGTACATGTGTGTCTGTTCATGTATAGCTCAGAGGTTCATATGTACATGTAAGTGTATGAGGGGTGGCATGCAGGAGTCCAGAGGTTGATGTATATATGTGAGTGTGCATGTATGTGTATACATGTGGAAGCAAAATGTTAGCATGTATGTGCTTATTTCTGTGTGTGTGCCTGTGTCCATGAATAGGCCAGAGGTTTCTATGTTTATGAGAGAGTATGTGGGGGACATGTGGATGACAGAGGCCAATCTGCACCTGTGTGTGCCATGTTTTTATGAATATGGAAGTAGTATGATGATGTGGCATGTCCTCTGTTACTCTCGATCTTAGATTTTGATACTGGGTCTTCAACTGAATTTGAAGCTTGAAAACTGGGCTAGGCTGGGTGATATCTGAGCTCAGGTCCACATGTTAGCATGAGAGCACTTTACAGATGAGAAAATTTTCCCAGATGGCACTCTGGACACAGAAGTACCTGAGAAATGTGGACTTCTAAGCTGTGCATGTATTACAAAGCCAGAACTGTTTGACCGTGATGTCTGAAAGACTCACATGATAGGAAGGATTCGTTTTGATCTGATAGTCTGTATCAATACTTAGTCTTGTCAATTTTGACTGGACAAAGTGGAAACTATATCAAAATTTCATTAACACAAATGACTGTCATTAAATAGGCTTAAAGTAATTCCAATTTGTAAAGAAATCTGCTTTTTGAAAATGTATAAATAAACAACCTTTGAGAGATATTAAGAGAGATGACTATTTGTTCCTGGCATGTTTTTGTAGGTGGCATCATGTGCTTGTGTCTCTCTCCTTTTGACTTTGTTGTGAGATGCTTAGTGTCTTATCCTTTCTTTGGTGCAGGTACCTTCCTTGTGTTGGAGTTTTCCTTCTAGGATCATCTGTTGGACTGGACTGGTACATAGATACTGTTTAAATCTGGTTTTTGTCCTGAAATACTTTGGTTTCTCCATCTATGTTGATTGAGAGTTTTGCTGGGTATAATAGCCTGGGCTGGCATTTGTGTTCTCTTAGAGTCTGCATGACCTCTGACCAGGCTCTTCTGGCTTTCATAGTCTCTGTTGAGAAGTCTAGTGTAATTCTGATAGGTCTACTTTTGTGTGTTACTCAGCCCTTTTCCCTTGCAGCTTTTAATATTCTTTCTTTGTTTCGTGAGCTTAGTGTTTTGATTATTATATGATGAGATGATTTTCTTTTCTGGTCTCATTTATTTGCTGTTCTGTAGGCTTCTTGAACCTTTATGGCCATCTATTTCTTTAGGTTGGGGAAGTTTTCTTCTATGATTTTGTTGAAGACATTTTCAGGACCTTTGAGCTGGGAATCTTCATTCTCCTCTATTCCAACTATTCTTAGAGTTGGTCTTTTCATTGTGTCCTGAACTTCTTGAATGCTTTGGGTTAGAAGGTTTTTATGTTTTGAATTTTCTTTGACAGTTGTGTCAATCTCTTCTACCATATCTTGCACACCTGACATTCTCTCTTCTATCTCTTGTATTTTGTTGGTGATACTTACATCTGTAATTCCTGACCTCTTTTCTAGGTTTTCCATTTTGAGGTTTACCTCCATTTGTGTTTTCTTTATTGTTTCTACTTCCACTTTTAGGTCTTGGATCGATTTATTCAATTCCTTCACCTATGTTTTCTTGTATTACTTTCAATGAGTTATTGATATCCTCCTTAAAGGACTCTATTATCTTCATGAGATAGGATTTTAAGACATCTTCCTGATCTTCAGGTGTGTTGTATTCAGGGCTTGCTGTGGTGGGAGAACTGGGTTCTGATGATGCTCAAGTATCTTGACTTCTGTTGCTTATGGATCTGCACTTGCCTTTTGCCATCTGGTTTTCCCTGGGGTTTGTTGGTCTGAGTGACTGTCTAGAGTTTGCCTCTTTTGTCCCTGGATTGCTTCAGGCCTTCTGGTAGGCCTGCAGCCTAAAATTAGCACCACACACACACACACACACACACAATTTATACATGATAAAATATAGATCTTGGATGAAATTAAATGGATAGCATGCAGAAGTATACTTTCACCAAATTTCACTGCTTGGATTTGAACATGTATAAAATAAATACATGTGGCTTGTGTAAATTGCATCTCTGTAGACTTCTGCCACTTCTGCACCAAAACTTTTAATCCAACTGCTTAAAAATGAACTCACTGAAGGCTGAACAGCCATAGTCCCTGCATTGTTTCAAGAAGTAGTATATTTAACAATTAACTTTACATTGTAAAATGTATTATGTAGCTACTCTTTATCAGTTTCCCACCCTGAAAGCTCCAAGGAAAAGTTTCATTCCACAGCATTTGGATTTGTTGCTAATGCTGAGTATGGGCTGATCTTATCCCGAATGGAAGTAAAATACAGGCTGGTGCCATTACTGCATGCCTCATGGAAGACAGTGACATTCCCATGATACCTCATGTTAGACAGTGACATTCCCACAATGCTTCATGGAAGACAGTGAAATCTATGAAAGTCTGCCTGTGACTGGCTGTGAGCGTCAAAGGCATGTGTGAACAGAGCACAGAAGGTCACTGGAACGGGTCAGGCCTCCTTCCCAAGTAAGTATTCAAATGAATACTTAAATCTTTTACTACATTTATTTTCTGTGCATGTGTCTATATACACATGTGCCATGATGCACATGTGGAGGTCAAAGGTCACCTTTCAGTATTTCTCCTTGCTACTCTGTAGATCCTAGGAATGGACCCAGGTAGTCAGGGTTGGTAGCAGGTGTCTGTCAGCTGAGCTGTCTCACCTGCCCTTTAATTATTATTTAAGTCTGTGGAGCAGGTGCTGTGCTTAAACTGGCTGCCTCTGTTTGTTTCCTAAATATCAGTCTCTTTAGTAGGAACATGAACAATAATAACCCTAATTTTGCTTTACCAATTTTTTCTGAACTACACCAGGCACCAAAAGTAGAATAACAACTTTATTCATTAAAAAGGGGTTACCTACAGACCGAAAATTAGGTACAGAATCACAAATATGAGGGAAAACCTATTTAAAATATACATAACCGAAGATAAAATAACTATGCAGAGAAAGCAGCTGCAAACTGGACTTTTCCTATAGTTTATAAGCTGACAGACTGATACTCTGAGTCACTTGCAAGTCACAAATTTATTTAAGTAAAGAGCTGGGGATAGGACTGAGAGCTGGCTTTGCAGACAAGATGACTTCCTGCTTTTCCACAGCACTAGATTTCATCCCCAGTACCACACTGGGCAACTAACAATTCTCTGGAACTCCAGGGCAAAGAGTTCTAATGTGTCTGTCCTTGCTGACACCTGCACTCATGTGCACAGAAGCACAGGTACACAGAATTAAAATATAACAATCAATAAACAAAGTCCTTTAAACAACAATGCTCTCTAATTGTGGTTGTGAAGGTATACAGGTTGAATGTAAAGAAGGAAAGGCATTTCATGTGTTTCAGAATGCAAGGCAATAAAATAACTCAAAATAATTTTAAAAGATGAGGAATTATCTAAAAATAGTTTTGTTGTAGAATTAACTAGCATTGCATTCTGTTTTATAGATTATATGTACTTTATTATCCAATTTTTTTTATCACTGGGCTTCTAAATCTGTCATAAGTGATTCTCTCCGTTGATGGAACTGAAGACCTGCCTCCACCCCGACCAGAATGTACATTCTCCCAATACTCAGGGATGTTGTCTAATAAGATGCAATTTCTGGTGTACTATCCAGTTTGAGGCCAAACCTTAATTATGACACTAATTATATATGGGCAACTTTCTAAGAACTATATTTGATTTTCTTTATCTGTAAAATAAGAATAAGGATGAGCTAGTGTTGTGAGTGTTGGTGGTGTGATTCTGTTCCCCTTTTGGAGGTTCATCAGGCTTCTATAACTATGATGCTATGACTAAGACAATCAACTTATAGAGGGGAAAGAGTTTTGTGAAACCTCTGTTTCAGAGGTTTCCATAGGTGATTGGGTGGTTTCACTGTTTGGGGGTCTGAGGTGAGGCAGCATACCATGACCAGGAGCCCACTGTGGAGCAAGTTTCTCAGCTCTGGAGACCATGAAGCACAGGAAGACATAGAAAGTCCAGTACCAATTTCTACTCAGAGACATATACCCTATGACCTAGCTTTCTTCCACTAGGCCACATTTTTTCTGGTATTTTCCTCCTTCATAGATAGCCACCTTGGCAAGTTTTTAAATGTTTTCTTTCTTTTACTTTTTTTTATTTATTTATAAGATTAAAATATACTTAAAACATTTTCTTCCTTTTTGTGCCTTCAAATCCTCCCATATACCCCTCCACACTCTCCTTCAAATTCATGACCTATTTTTCACTAATTGTTATTGCATGAATATGTATATATACACTTATAACCTAAATATAACCATATAATGGTAATTGCATGTATATTTCTAGGGCTTACCATTTGCTATTGGACTACCAATTGACGTTTTCTTCTCTGGGGAGGAACATCTCTTTTACTCTCAGCTTTCTGCACTTCCCTCCAGCTCTTTGTATATGGCTGAGGCTTCATGGCCTTTTCCCCATCCAATTTGTAAGCCTCAGTTCTTAAATACTCCTCCAGCCTGCCATAGTACTACAAGATAGCAAGCAAACTCTGACTTACTAGGCTTTAAGATACAGTTGGCCAAACCTGAGGAATGCGAAATTTAGGAGAGACCAAATGATTACCATATTAAGGAGTCAGTAACCAGTCACACATACAATCAAGAACTCAATGACTATCATTATCCTACAGAAATAATTGCTACTATTTTCATAAAATCAAGGAATGGCTATGACTTGTGACTTATATATATAAATGCCTAGGAACACAATTTATGCTAGAATACTTTTGGCAATATTTGGTCAGTATTTTATGACAGCTTTGTACGTATTATTTAACTATTTGACATGGAAAAATGGAAGATGTGATTGGTTATTTCTGCTTGTGGTTTTGAAGAATAAAAGAGCCCAAAGAAATCTATCCTTTACTTAACAGAAAGGGAAAAGTTCCTCTGTCATAACAGAATTAATAATGCCTTAAGGAGTGCAGCACTCAGATTGGCCATGAAATACTTTTTAAGTGTCAGTTTCAAAAAGTATATCAAACCTCTTGATTTTACAAATGAGGAAACATAATCAGAGAGATTAAATCGCCTGCCCAGAGCTGCCCAGCTGGTTTGTAAGAGTCAGTGTGTCATTATTTATTAGGAACATTTTATCACTACCTGAGTGACCTCCAATTGATGTGTCACCCTTTGAGCACTGTCCTCATTGGTATAATGAGTACAATCTACCAATATTACTATCAGAAAGATTGATAATCTAATGCATGGGTAACATCCTAGGCAGCTTTAATCCACACTCCAGTTCTCTTGAGAACCAGGACAAGAAGAAGAATGAGCTTTGGCAGATAGGGAAATGGCTGAGGGCACAAGGGACCCTGAGAGCTGTCAGCAAAAGATAAGGGTGGATGGAGTTGCTCTTGTAGCTTCAGAAACTTGAATCCCCTCAGAAATTAAGCCATTTCAAATCTAATGGATATTTACTGAGCACTTAGAATCAGGTACCAGGAACTATATTAAGTGTTGGCCTCATCAGAGTGAAGAGATAAAGCTCTATGTAGCTTGGTTCCTAGTAGGGAAGAGCTGGATGATATGCAAATTGATAAAACATTACATGGTATGCTAAATTTTGATTAGTGTTACTGGTTGCAAAAGCAGTAAAAGATGGCAAGTAATCCATAGTGTGTGGAAGTGGTGTGATGAAGGTTAAATCAGATGGTCTATGAACAGAACCACTTTAGAAGCATTTTGACAGTGCAGGGGAAATTTTCCTCTCAGAGTACAATAGTCCCCATTTCAGATATAGCTGGAGATTTACCTCCCAAGGCGCTATAATATCAAACCACAATTGAAAATTATATCAAATATACATAGAAAATACATGAACTTTTAATAACATGATCTGGGAGAATATTCAATGGCAGGGTGGCCATATTTCATCAATGATATCCAAAATATATAATCCTATTTTCTTCAGCACATTGCAATGTTATATCTCATAACTTGTTGTGGCATTTATCTTATTGAGAAATAGCAGAGAATTTTAATTTTAAAAGATTCTTTCTCGTCTTCTCCTATCTTTTTATCAGAAACAAGTCTTTCAATGACAGATGGACCTATTCCAGAAGGAATATTTATAAAGAATCTAAATTAGAAACTTTTCTGACAGGCCAGCACAAAGGGCAAAGTTGTCAAGGTAAATGTCATTCAAAAATAAATGTGAATTCTCCCTTTGGTGTGTTTTATAAATAGAGGAAAGAATTACACAAAGGTGATCTCTCATGCAAAGGGCCTATGAGGTTTAATAACCAACAGTTCCATATGAGCTAAGAGTATGGTGTTCTTTCTCAGGAGCTAGTGGTCATTTAAGTTCATTAATATGTAAGGTAATGAAGGTAAGTCCCATTGCAGTCTATATTGGGTGAATAAAATCTGGTACCCAAAAGAGTTGAAACTCACAGATTGGCGCTTGCTTTTCTCTGCCACAATGCTAGTCAAGCCTTCTCTTCTTCAGGCTGTGCATTGGATTTGCTCAACTCCTGCTAGGTCTATTGTCCTGAATATTCCTTGAGATAAGGGACTCTAGCTTTATTATTTAATACTTTCTCTTAAGGGTCTATAGCAGGTACTTGTGAAAATATTGTAGTTTATTATTCAACATGTTAGCAAGCTTACTTGGTTCTTCTGTTTATTGATAATTATAATGTTTATATACAATGGATATAAAGTCCAAGTCTTTAGAGGCAGAACTTGATTTAGTCACCAATCACTAGAACCTGTGAGTAAGATAGATGAGAGAACTGATGTTCAGGGAAATTCAAAAAGTTGTCAGAGTTGGGATGGCACAGGAGCGAAAACTCTGAGCCAGGAATTTCACCAAGGTGCTTACAAATTTCACCAAGATGCTTGGAAGAAAATTACACCGGAAATGTTTGAAGTATATGAGTTTGTTACCGTAAAAGCACGTAAGCAATTTTCAACAGAGATAACATGATAATTTGCATTAAGGTTTAGAGTAGTTTCCATGTACAATCAGAAGCATCATCGAATTTAATTCCTGTATTCAGAGAGCCTCGTCTGCATGGCAGGAGTCTACACCCTGACTGCCTGGTGCTGAACAGTTTCTACCTTGTACAGGAGTTCACCTGTGCTATCCTCTTCAACTAACAAAAGCGTTTATTTTGCCCACCAACCAAAGAGTATACATACATACATGGGCCAGTCAATGGCTCCCACTATACACACACACACACACGAGGACTACTGCCTTATCTGCATGAGAGGGAGGGGAGGCACTTGGTCCTGTGGAAGCTTGATGCCTCAGAGATGGGGGATGCTAGAGGCATGAAGCAGGCCTGGGTGGGTGAGTACCCTCATAGAGGCAAAGGGGACAGGAGATGAGGTAGGAGGTTCATGGAAGGGAGACAAAGAAGGGGGGCAACATTTGAAATGTAAATAAAGTAGTTAATAAAAAGTTTTTGTTTGTATGATGCGTTATTATATTGTCTTTAAATGGATTAAAAGATCTTATATTATTATACTGGATCTTTGCAAATGTCTCCTGCAATTGAAAATAATGTTATTCTCCTAGTTTCCTCTCTAGTTGCCAAGATTAAATGCCCTTAAAGAAATATTAAGAAACAATTTATTGAACTTAGAGTTTGCAGTTACAGTCCATCAAGCCAAAGCCTAAGGCCTGAACTTGAATCATCTAGTCACACCCTCAGCCAAGAGCATGCATAGTTGCTCTCTACATTGATATAGTTAAGGACCCAAACCTAGGGAATGGAGCTACACTCAATGGTTGGGTCTTCCCACCTCAATTATCCCAATCAAGACAATCCTCCACAGATATGTCCACGTGCCAACCTTATATAGACAATATCTTATGAAAACTCTTTTTCCAGGTGATTCTATTTTGTGTCAGGTTGACAACTAGAAGTAGCAATCACAGTTCTTACACCATTGCCCACTCTGATGAGAAAGGGTGTAGATTGGCTCCTGAATACTCCGGCCTTTAGTGTCACAGCTACAACTTGTCCCCAATAGCCTAGTTCAAACTCTGACCTTCTTAGTATACTCTAGTAGGTCATTTCCTCAGCTTGGCTACAGAGTTCAGAGTATAGAAACTAAGGCTTCAGCCGTGAAATAGCTTACATCATTCACCTTTATGTGCAAACTGACTAAATCAATGAGTACTGTGGGTAGTCAGATATCTCCTGACCACTAGAAAGTACCCAGTCTTACAACTAAACTGACAGTTTGTGTTATTTGGCAATGCCAAATTGCATCACATGAGACTTTAATAGCATATAACTTTCTGAACTTTGGTAAGAAAGAAAATCGAGGATAGAGGACAAAGACATACACTATGGGTTAGGTAGTGGAAGGAGGCCAGTTTTAGCTATAAAAAAAAAAGAAAATCACTGGCCTGCCTGATAAAGATTTTAGGTTTCTTTTCAATTATTGTTTCAGTCCTTCCACTTCTACATAAATTAGTCCTCTCATATGTTAACCTGCTCTTCAATCCAATAAGCAGCTTTTGCCTCCAGATAGCAAAGAATTCTAATTAATTAGATTTGATATTCTTCTTCTTTCATTTAATTTATGCCAATTTGCACTCCACACTTATATTGGTGATTTGGTAATTCTTTAAAAATATACATGAGATATTTAAATATTGGGAATTGAATTATGAATTACATTAGGCAGAAAAATGTCTCCTACCCCAACCTCCCCTGACCCCCAATGATACTCAGAGCTCAATCTCTAGAACCTGAGAAGGCTGGGTCAGGGAACTTTCATTTTGTTTATCTAAGTGGGTGATGGCTAACCACTTGTTTCCTTAAAGACATAAAACTTCTCAACTGAGATCAGAAGAAAACAGAACAGAAGGTAAAAGACTGTCCTTGTTTCTGGATATGAGAAGAATTCAGGGGAAGCCACAGTTGTGGTAGCCTTGAGAAGACAAGCAAGGTTCACAGGCATTCCTGTGGAGCCTAAGGGAAGAACCTAGATTTTAGCCTATGAATTATTTATCATTTATCATCCAAATTTTGAGCTATAGAATTATAAAGTGATAGATATGTACTGATTCTGCCATCAAGTTTATGGCAACATTTAAAAAAATAGAAAACTAATAAAATAGAATATGGGGTAGGCTGCTCTTATGTTCCAGTATTTAAATGATTAACCTTATATAGCATTAATTCTAGGTAGCTTACAATGCCCCATGTAATTCTGAGATTTCCTACTAACATTTGTCACTAGCCATTTTTCTCCTCTTAGAAGTGAACTTAGAGCCCTCCAGGCTTTTGCTGATTAAGGAACTTATTTGACAACTTTGAGAGAGCCAGGCCTCCCAGCATGTTGTGGTATCCTAGGACATGGGACAATGACTCTAGTTCCAGGAGAGGCTGAAGTACAGTAAGATCTTGTCAAATGTGGAATAGTGAGACTTCACACATGGGGAATTTGATCTTCTTTGAAGAGTTGACTGTATTCCATGGATATGTGGAAGTATGCATGTATCCATTTCATTTATTAATTACATCATTTTATGTAGATTTCAAGATAGGAAAGTGCCCTGAGCTATGAGGTTTATTGCCAACACATCATAATTTCAAGTACAAATCAAACACTCTCCTATGTGCTAGAAATGCTCAATGCCAGAGATTAAGCAGCGTTTTTTTCTCCTCTTGGTATGAAAAGCACCCAGAGAATGCCAAGAAAGTAGAAGCTGAATTTGATGGTATATGTACATATAGTTAAAGTAAAATAGAAGAACAATTGAATTTAATGAGACCTGTTTCACGCCTTTTTATTTTCTATATTAGAGAGGCACATCTTAAAATAATCTCCAGTTTGATTGTACGAAGACCTGAC
>LR749637.1:2063217-2190717 GCA_902729485.2 Mus minutoides
GCGGGTGTTCTGGCTGGGAGAAGCCCAGCCTCCGGTGGGGCGGAGTTCTCAGTTCCTGCCCCTGGGAGGAACTGCTGAGCTGCTGCTCCCAAAACCACCTCTGCACTCACGCGTAACCCCAATGCGATCTTAAAGTCCTGGGGTGTCCCTAGCTGTGTCCGCTGGGCTCAGAGGAAAGATGGCGCGGCGGCGTGGGTGTTCTGGCTGGGAGAAGCCCAGCCTCCGGTGGGGCGGAGTTCTCAGTTCCTGCCCCTGGGAGGAACTGCTGAGCTGCTGCTCCCAAAACCACCTCTGCACTCACGCGTAACCCCAATGCGATCTTAAAGTCCTGGGATGTCCCTAGCTGTGTCCGCTGGGCTCAGCGGAAAGATGGCGCGGTGGCGCGGGTGTTCTGGCTGGGAGAAGCCGACTCTAGCTTTATTATTTAATACTTTCTCTTAAGGGTCTATAGCAGGTACTTGTGAAAATATTGTAGTTTATTATTCAACATGTTAGCAAGCTTACTTGGTTCTTCTGTTTATTGATAATTATAATGTTTATATACAATGGATATAAAGTCCAAGTCTTTAGAGGCAGAACTTGATTTAGTCACCAATCACTAGAACCTGTGAGTAAGATAGATGAGAGAACTGATGTTCAGGGAAATTCAAAAAGTTGTCAGAGTTGGGATGGCACAGGAGCGAAAACTCTGAGCCAGGAATTTCACCAAGGTGCCTATAAATTTCACCAAGATGCTTGGAAGAAAATTACACCAGAAATGTTTGAAGGAAATGAGTTTGTTACCGTAAAAGCACGTAAGCAATTTTCAACAGAGATAACATGATAATTTGCATTAAGGTTTAGAGTAGTTTCCATGTACAATCAGAAGCATCGAATTTAATTCCTGTATTCAGAGAGCCTCGTCTGCATGGCAGGAGTCTACACCCTGACTGCCTGGTGCTGAACAGTTTCTACCTTGTACAGGAGTTCACCTGTGCTATCCTCTTCAACTAACAAAAGCGTTTATTTTGCCCACCAACCAAAGAGTATACATACATACATGGGCCAGTCAATGGCTCCCACTATACACACACACACACACACACACACACACACACACACACACACACACACGAGGACTACTGCCTTATCTGCATGAGAGGGAGGGGAGGTACTTGGTCCTGTGGAAGCTTGATGCCTCAGAGATGGGGGATGCTAGAGGTATGAAGCAGGCCTGGGTGGGTGAGTGCCCTCATAGAGGCAAAGGGGACAGGAGATGAGGTAGGAGGTTCATGGAGGGGAGACAAAGAAGGGGGGCAACATTTGAAATGTAAATAAAGTAGTTAATAAAAAGTTTTTGTTTGTATGATGAGTTATTATATTGTCTTTAAATGGATTAAAAGATCTTATATTATTATACTGGATCTTTGCAAATGTCTCCTGCAATTGAAAATAATGTTATTCTCCTAGTTTCCTCTCTAGTTGCCAAGATTAAATGCCCTTAAAGAAATATTAAGAAACAATTTATTGAACTTAGAGTTTGCAGTTACAGTCCATCAAGCCAAAGCCTAAGGCCCGAACTTGAATCATCTAGTCACACCCTCAGCCAAGAGCATGCATAGTTGCTCTCTACATTTATATAGTTAAGGACCCAAACCTAGGGAATGGAGCTACACTCAATGGTTGGGTCTTCCCACCTCAATTATCCCAATCAAGACAATCTTCCACAGATATGTCCACGTGCCAACCTTATATAGACAATATCTTATGAAAACTCTTTTTCCAGGTGATTCTATTTTGTGTCAGGTTGACAACTAGAAGTAGCAATCACAGTTCTTACACCATTGCCCACTCTGATGAGAAAGGGTGTAGATTGGCTCCTGAATACTCCGGCCTTTAGTGTCACAGCTACAACTTGTCCCCAATAGCCTAGTTCAAACTCTGACCTTCTTAGTATACTCTAGCAGGTCATTTCCTCAGCTTGGCTACAGAGTTCAGAGTATAGAAACTAAGGCTTCAGCTGTGAAATAGCTTACATCATTCACCTTTATGTGCAAACTGACTAAATCAATGAGTACTGTGGGTAGTCAGATATCTCCTGACCACTACAAAGTACCCAGTCTTACAACTAAACTGACAGTTTGTGTTATTTGGCAATGCCAAATTTTGCATCACATGAGACCTTAATAGCATATACCTTTCTGAACTGTGGTCAGAAAGAAAATTGAGGATAGAGGACAAAGGCATACACTATGGGTTAGGTAGTGGAAGGAGGCCAGCTTTAGCTATAAAAAAAAGAAAATCACTGGCCTGCCTGATAAAGATTTTAGGTTTCTTTTCAATTATAGTTTCAGTTCTTCCACTTCTACATAAATTAGTCCTCTCATATGTTAACCTGCTCTTCAATCCAATAAGCAGCTTTTGCCTCCAGATAGCAAAGAGTTCTAATTAATTAGATTTGATATTATTCTTCTTTCATTTAATTTATGCCAATTTTCACTCCACATTTATATTGGTGATTTAGTAATTCTTTAAAAATAAACATGAGATATTTAAATATTGGGAGTTGAATTATGAATTACATTAGGCAGAAAAATGTCTCCTACCCCAACCTCCCCTGACCCCCAATGATATCCAGAGCTCAATCTCTAGAACCTGAGAAGGCTGGGTCAGGGAACTTTCATTTTGTTTATCTAAGTGGGTGATGGCTAACCACTTGTTTCCTTAAAGACATAAAACTTTTCTCAACTGAGATCAGAAGAAAACAGAACAGAAGGTAAAAGACTGTCCTTGTTTCTGGATATGAGAAGAATTCAGGGGAAGCCACAGTTGTGGTAGCCTTGAGAAGACAAGCAAGGTTCACAGGCATTCCTGTGGAGCCTAAGGGAAGAACCTAGATTTTAGCCTATGAATTATTTATCATTTATCATCCAAATTTTGAGCTATAGAATTATAAAGTGATAGATATGTACTGATTCTGCCATCAAGTTTATGGCAACATTTAAAAAAATAGAAAACTAATAAAATAGAATATGGGGTAGGCTGCTCTTATGTTCCAGTATTTAAATGATTAACCTTATATAGCATTAATTCTAGGTAGCTTACAATGCCCCATGTAATTCTGAGATTTCCTACTAACATTTGTCACTAGCCATTTTTCTCCTCTTAGAAGTGAACTTATAGAGCCCTCCAGGCTTTTGCTGATTAAGGAACTTATTTGACAACTTTGAGAGAGCCAGGCCTCCCAGCATGTTGTGGTATCCTAGGACATGGGACAATGACTCTAGTTCCAGGAGAGGCTGAAGTACAGTAAGATCTTGTCAAATGTGGAATAGTGAGACTTCACACATGGGGAATTTGATCTTCTTTGAAGAGTTGACTGTATTCCATGGATATGTGGAAGTATGCATGTATCCATTTCATTTATTAATTACATCATTTTATGTAGATTTCAAGATAGGAAAGTGCCCTGAGCTATGAGGTTTATTGCCAACACATCATAATTTCAAGTACAAATCAAACACTCTCCTATGTGCTAGAAATGCTCAATGCCAGAGATTAAGCAGCGTTTTTTCTCCTCTTGGTATGAAAAGCACCCAGAGAATGCCAAGAAAGTAGAAGCTGAATTTGATGGTATATGTACATATAGTTAAAGTAAAATAGAAGAACAATTGAATTTAATGAGACCTGTTTCACGCCTTTTTATTTTCTATATTAGAGAGGCACATCTTAAAATAATCTCCAGTTTGATTGTACGAAGACCTGACATGCTGGTTTACATAACCATTAAATACCTCTTGTTTATCTCTTTCACCTTTGTCTTGACTAAACTCTTGGAGGTACATGAAAGTCTCTTCTAAAAAGAAATGAAGGTTAATCAATGACAAAAATGTGTGCATTCCACATTATGGGATGGCACCTTAATCTGCAGACCAATAATGAGAGATATGAACATTGACAACAAATACATATCAGATTCATTAAGTGAGGTTTGTTATCACATAACATAAATCAAATATTAGTCTTTCAATTTTACTCAAATAACTAATGTAACTAATGAGGCAAGCAAAGTATCACCCAATCTTAAATTGAAATAGAGATGGGGGAGACAATCCTAGAAATAAATTTTCTCTTTCTACTTTTTAACTTTTTCAACTTTCTTAGGTGGAATTCATTCATCTTGGTCATATGTATTTTACTGCTAATGCCACTGGAATAACACCTGAGGGCAGATGTGAAAATGGCAGGCTATGACTTATGGTTGTTTCAGGGAAGAGAAATAGCCAAGTGTCAATGAGATCTGCCACCCAACGCACAGAGAAAGGTCATGAGGATACCCCTCTGTCTCACTGGCCTTAAGTGCCAGATTTCACTCTCAGGCTACAGGGAGTGGAAAGAAAAAAGTATTTTTTACTAAGAAAAAGCCAGCTCATTCATACCCCATTTGAAAAACCAATGTAATTCACTATCCCACAGTTTGTATTGGACCTGATGCATATTGTTAGGAAAGCTGTCTTTGTGCTGAGTCCTGAACTCCTCGTGTTAATCAGAGTCCTAGAAAATGCACTTTTAATGCTGAGGAGAGTAAGACATTCTGATCCTTCCTTTCCAGTGTGTATTATTACTGTTCCACATAAGAATTTTTGGAAGCTATTTGGTATATTGTCTTACAGCAGAGCTAATAGTAATTGGCTTCCAGATTTTGACAAATTAGTTGGTAATATGGACCTGTGAAAGTATAAAAGACAAGACACTTCTTTCTTTCTTTCTTTCTTTCTTTCTTTCTTTCTTTCTTTCTTTCTTTCTTTCTTTCTTTCTTTCTTTTGAAGTCACTGTAACTTTGTACAATGTGATTTCTTATTTCTTTCTGCTTCTACAAAGCCTCTAGTGCTGAGAGAATCCTGAGAAAGTCACATGCACACACGTGTGTTTGCAGGTGCACTAAAAGTATACACACATATAGTCCTCTATGCATTCTTTAATAACATGATTATTCTTTCTATTATATCTTTAAAGAAAACAAATTTCTTTTTTTTCCAATTTTTATTAGATATTTTCTTCATTTACATTTCAAGTGTTATCCAGAAAGTTCCCTATACCCTCCCCACTCCCGGCCCTGCTCCCCTACCCACCCGCTCCCACATCTTGGTTCTGGCGTTCCCCTGTACTGGGGCATATAAAGTCTGCATGACCAAGGGTCCTCTCTTCCCAATGATGGCCAACTATGTCATCCTCTTCTATATTTGCAGCTAGAGACATGAGCTCAGGGGGTACTAGTTAGTTCATGTTATTCTTCCACCTATAGGGTTGAAGACCCCTTCAGCTCCTTGGGTACTTTCTCTAGCTCCTTCCTTGGGAACCCTGTGTTCCATCTAATAGCTGACTGTGAGCTTCCATCTCCATGTTTGCCAGGCATTGGTATAGTCTCCCACGAGACAGCTATNTCTCTTCTCTTCTCTTCTCTTCTCTTCTCTTCTCTTCTCTTCTCTTCTCTTCTCTTCTCTTCTCTTCTCTTCTTTTCTTCCCTCTTAACTGAAGTTGTACTTGCCCCAACTGCCTTTGCCCCTGGCCTCTCTAACTTATTCGTGGCTTTAGAAGCCATGCTCTTTTTCTTGACCTGGAAGAAGTCTGATCCAGTTACATTTTTCTCTTTAAACAAGAAGTTGGGGAATAAAGATGTGAAAAGGTACAATTAGAGTTCCTGACTTTTTAATGCTAATTCTAATTGCCATATAACTTCTAAACTTAGGCCTGGAGAGATGGTTTGGTGATTAAGAGCATGCATTACTCCTGCAGAAGGCCTGGGTTTTATTACCAGCATCTACCATGCAGCTCACAGTTGCTTATAACTCCAGGTTCAGGGAATATGACATGCTTCTGACCTTATCAGGCATATGCATACACTCATGCACACACATGTACATAAAATGAATAATAATACAATGATTTAAAAATACATTTTTCTAAATAGCAAAGTTTATTTTTTAAGAAAACATACAAACATTCATATCTACATTTATAGTCTTTGATAGTTCTGTTTATTCCATTTTGAACTATTAAAAACCTTATGAAGAAAAATAAAAACTTCAAAGATGGTTCTTAGAGAGGAATTTCTATATAAACATTATATAACTCCAATAAACCTTATGTCCTTATTCTTTCTCACTTTGGTATAAATCAATAACACTGATTTTAATGGAAATAAAATAATAGATAAATGCTACCTTTATGAACTATTAGCACTGTCATAAAAGAAAATAAATTCACAGCTTTGCTAAGCCGTTCTGTTATTAGATCTTTACTTAACTTTGTTGCCTCATCAAAATTGATTTGCTGTTGAGATATCTTGACTATTCTCTAGTTGTCATTTGCTTTTTAAAAAATACACAGTTAAATTAGTTCTATATTACAATTATATTGGTCAGTTTTATTTGTTATTTTGAAATGTCCTAGAGGGAATAATTTTATTTGGACCTTGAGAAAAATAGCCTTGTTCCTCCTTGTCATAAATATCATTTCTCAAAATCTCAATCCAGACAGAATCAACCTGGACTGGGGAGATGGCTGTTGGAAAAGTGTAACAGGACCTGAATTTGACACTCAAAGCTCATGTAAAAATAGCCAAGCACCCTGGTGCTTGGAAGATAATCAGGGGGGTCCATAAGGCACACTAGCCACACAGCCTAATATACTCTGTGAGCCTCAGTGAATAAGAGTCTCTATTTAAACAAAAGGAAGATCTGAGGAATGACACCCAAGTTTAGCCTCTGGCTTCTACATGGACATGCAGGCATGTACCCAAACATGCACACACACACACACACACACACACACACACACACACACACACACCTTCTCAGGACTGATGTCTGGTGACATACAGTCATGCTGAAGCCTAACAGTATTTGCACTAGAACAGTTCAATTCTTACCTTTCACACTATGCCCTCCCAGTATGACACAGAGTCCCTTCATGCTGGACATATCACCCTAGGAACCAAAGCCAACAAGCTTCCACACCAGAGTGCTGCTGCTACTCTCATACCTATTACAACCAATCTCTACTCAGATGCCAGACAAGCACTCCCTCCAGCATTATTTCCTTGCATGTTTCAAATTGTTAAGGCTCCCTCCTTAATACCTTACACTGGCTAATTTTTCAGCCTCAAGTTTCTTGCTCAAGCCAGATAACGTGGGGCCCCATTATTGAGTTACCTACAGATCTAAGCTCTGTTCCAGTGAGCGTCCTTTTATGGGACATCTAAATATTTTTTAAGCTGGTCCTTCTTAGAAGACAAGAAACATCACCACAGTAGAACTGACATTTCGGGAACTCTGAGACTGGATGTGCTGCAGTTGCTTACATTTCTTGCTTTATTATTATTGTTATTATTATTAGCTTTATTTATTACACTTTATGTTCATTCCAAATGCCATCATTAGCATGCTGTCCTGATTCAGAGACTCCAATGGTGACACCCAAAGATATAATTCCTAGGATCACAAAATGCCCAACTTCCCAGTATTCAGAGACCCTCCTGGATCTCAGTCTCTAACTCTGTAGCTTGGAATGTATATTCTTTTCAGTGTGCCAAAATCACTGAGTTGAAAATTCACAATTTTTTTGCAAAGAATTGGTTTTTTGTTTGTTTGTTTTTTGTGTTTTGTTTTGTTTTGTTTTCGGGACAGGGTTTTTCTGTATAGCCCTGGCTGTCCTGGAACTCACTTTGTAGACCAGGCTGGCCTCAAACTCAGAAATCTGCCTGCCTCTGCCTCCCAAGTGCTGGGATTAAAGGCGTGCACCACCACGGCCGGCAAAAAGTCTCCTCCTCCTCCTCCTCTTCCTCCTCCTCCTCCTCCTCCTCCTCCTCCTCCTCCTCCTCCTCCTCCTCTTCTTCTTCTTCTTCTTCTTCTTCTTCTTCTTCTTCTTCTTCTTCTTCTTCTTCTTCTTTCCCCCTGAGACAGGGTTTCTCTGTATCACCCTGGCTGTCCTGGAATTCACTCTGTAGATCAGGCTGGCCTTGAACTCAGAAATCCGCCTGCCTCTGCCTCCCAAGTGCTGGGCTTAAAGGTGTGCGCCACCACGCCCTGTGCAAAGAATTGTAAGCACCATAAAAACAGACATCTTGAGTGCAAGCACACAGGACAAGAAGGATTTCCAATGAAACTCCCTTTGATCAGTACAAAGGCAGAATAAGGGTGATACTTACAATTACTTTTCTACTGCTGATCTTGCTTAGTTTTTGAGAAGTTTTCCATTCTAAATGGACAATATGTGCCATGTAACTGTCAGTGCTGACTCTCCACAGTCATGTACTCCTCTGATAGTTAAGTTCTAACAACGTGTACAAATGACGCAGCAAGCAATGTCTGTGCTATAATGATGGCCCTTCCTGATTTGGGGTTCATGCCACTGTTAGTGCAGTATCTAATAGTGGCTAATATATCTAATATAGGCTCCCATAAGCAATTTTATATGAAAAGGTAAAGATTATTCCATGTTAATTTCAGTGCAAGCACACTTGAAAGAACTGTAATTTGTAACCTTAATATTATCAATTAATGTCACATTTGGTAATGAGTTTTCTAATTAACATTATTGAATCTCTGGCTTGTATAACTATGTACTATGTGTGCACGCACACACACACACACAAACACACACACACAAATAAATAACAGTCTAATTTTCTGAGTATGGACTTTATTCATTTAAGTCTATAGTCAGAGAAAATATTAACTTGTTAACCAATTTTAATCAAAATTTAGTATTTACTTTTCATTTTGCAAATCAATCTTGAAAACTAATTGCATCTATTTGCAATCAAAATTTAGCTTTTACTTTTCTGCTGTTCCTAATCAGTAATGACAATCAGATGTTGTTAATTTTCAATATGGCTTATAGACCAAATCCAGCTGCTACCAGTTTTGTGAATAAAACACTGAAATACAGAACCATACCCACTCATTTAAATATTGCTTTAGTCTTTGTTACTCCACATGAGAAAGAACTGACAAAAGACATATAGTTGATAAAGCCAAAATAATATAATGGCCTTTTAAAAAATGAATGTGTAGTACCCACTGCTGAACATGACCAAAACATAAACAATTGGATTTTATTTAGTAACTACAAATTATTCTCTTGAGATCTAATATAAGAAAAATATAACTCAAAGGCAAATGCTTTCCTGATCTAACATCTTACAAAATAGCACAACACACAGTGATTCCCCTGGACACGGTCACAATTACTTGAGTTTTCTAAGCTACTTTTAATATCATAGAGAGATCATTTGATGAATATTAATTAATGATTTACTCTTTTGAAATGTTAGTGAGATACTAAGTTATAAAATGAAATAGTAATTTAATATTTATAGAATTCTGTCTGTGCCAAACATATACCAACAATAAGCAAGCTACACAGACAAAGCCAAATGTATATAGTTTTGCAAAAACAAGTTGAGTATTGTTAAAGACTAGAAATGAAACAAATGAAGTGTAAGACTCACTCACAGCAAAAATCATCAGTAATATAGACAAAAGTTATACAATAAAATAATCATCTGTCACAAATATGCCACTTAATGCTAAAATTTTCAAAGCATCTTAGGTCAAAAGACAACATAATGGAATTTTGCTGGGTATGATACTCTGGACTGGCATCTATGATCTCTTAGAAATTGTAAGCCATCTACCTAGGTGCTTGCTTTTAAAGTCTCTGTTGACAAGTCTGCTGTAATTCGGCTAAGTCTGCCTTTATTTGTTACTTGGTCTCTATCCTTTGCAGCTTTTAATAATTTTCCTTCATTCTGTACATTTAATGTTTGATTATTATGTGGCAGGAGAATTTTCTTTTAGGTCCACTCTATTTGGTGTTCTGTAAGCCTCTTGTATGTTTATAGGCATCTCTTTCATTAGGTTTGGGAAATTTCTTTCTATAATCTTGTTGAAGACATTTTCTGGGCCTTTGTGTTTGGAGTCTTTAATTATTCTTATTATTCTTGGGTTTGGTCTTTTTATAGTGTCCAAACTTTCCTCAATGTTTTATGTTAAACTGTTTTAGCTTTAGCATTTTCCTTGACTGATTTTCTCCAATGATATCTTCTATGCCTGATATTTTCTCTTCTATCTCTTGTATTCTATTGGTGACACGTGTGTCTATAGTTCCTGTTCTCTTTCCTAGGTTTTCAATCTCCAGGATTCCCTCAATTTGTATTTTCCTTATCACTTCTATATTTTCACATATTGAATAGTTTTATTCATTTCTTTTACAAGTTTGATTGTATTTTCCTGTATTTCTTTAAGAGATCTATTCATTTCCTTTTTAAATGCCTCCATCATCTTCATAAGATGAGATTTAAAGTCTTCATCTTACTCTTCAGGTGTGTTAGGATATCCAGGGCTAGCTGAAGTAGAATTGCTGGATTCAGGTGATGTCATATTGATCTGGTTTTTGTTGATTGTGTTATACTGGTCTTTTGCCATCTGGTTGTCTCTAGTGTTGGAAGGCCTAGTAGTCCCTGATGAGTTCCAGGCTTGCAGGTAGAGATGGTTGACCCTGGTTGCAACAGGCTTCCAGGGATACAGGTAGAGCTGCTGTTTCCCGATGGTTGTAGGCCTGTTTGTCCTGGGTAGCAAGCAGCAGGCCTTCAGAGATGCAGGAAGAGCTGTGGCCTGGCAAATGGAGTACAGAGGGGGCAAGGTGGAACTTGTCACTGGTGGTATTTCCAAGAACTGGCAGCAGGCAGGGAATTGGGTTAGTGTGTCTCACCTTGTGACTGCTAATGGCTGCAGGCATCAGAAATTTTGGTTAGAGGTGTGGACTAAGCACAAAGAGGACAGAGCAAACATCAAGGCTTCTGGGATTGATGGGTACTCAGCAGGCAGAGTTTTGGGGCTTGAGGAACTAACATGGTGTTCCCTGGTAGCAACAGACCTCCAGGGATTCAGACAGAGGTATGGCCTAGAAACTGGAGTGCCAAAACAATGGAATTTTATTTAGATATGAAACAAAAATGAAATCATGACAGTTACAGGAAAGTGGATGAAATTGGAAATCATTATGGTAAGCAAAGTAAGGAGGGGCTCAAAAAAGACAAATCTACAGTTTTTGTTCATATGAAGAAACTAGACTTAAAAGGGTGTATGTGTGTGTGTCCATGTATGCATGCATGTGATGGAACTAGAAAGGGGATCATGAGAAAGATAGGGTAGTGATGAATAAAAGAAAAGGTGACTGACTATTTGGGAGGAAATGAACAAGCCAGAGGTGAATCAGAAGCCATATATGAGGACAGTAGGAGAAGGAGACAAATTAGAACAACAATTGATGACTCATGTGTATGAAAATACCACATGGAGCCCATTGCTTTATATGCTAACATAAAATTAATTAAAAGGAAATGATACCTCATATTCATTTCTGTTAAGTATTGTAACTTGTAGAAGATAATGGAAGGCAATCTATAAATACTGGAAAGGAAAAAAAAACACCACATGCTTCACATAAGAAAAGTTGCTCCCAAAGAAAAGTCTATGGGAATAAAGAAAAATAAACTAATAATTTAAAAACTTGATGTAGATTTTAAGAAATAAGATTAATATAGATATTAATAATACTCCTATATTTTATGCAAATATTAGGCTATGTGGTGGGTTTTCAGTCATAACCCTAACAAGAATCACAGACTATAATAGTAACTTTTGTATTGGTGGGTCCAAAATGACTTATTAACAAAAAATATTCCATACAAATAGTAAAAGAGAAGCAATCTACTACAAAATGGTAAAGACATTAAAATGGAAAATTCTTGGAAGTAGAAAGGAAAGCAAGTAGAAAGAAATATTAGCTTCATTAAAAACTAGAAATAAACAAATAAAAGTAAATGGGTATGACACAGCAACCTAACTAGAAGTCACATTCAAATCTGACAAGGTCAAGTCCATCAGATGTGAAACAATGGATGCTCACACCAGGCAACAGTACAAAACATGTTAGAGTACTGTTTCAAAGAGCAGCTCAGCAATATCTAATAGCAAGAAAAACATTCCTCTGATCAAAATATTCAACTTTTAAATATACAGTCCAGAAGTCAGATGTAAGTATAGGAGGATATTCTGCAATAATGGTCACCAAATCACTGCTTATAATAGAAGAATTGAAATGATTTTTAAAAAATTTTATTAGATATTTTCTTCATTTACATTTCAAATGCTATCTCCTTTTTTAGTTTCCTATCCTTAAGTCCCCTATACCTTCCCCCCTCCCTGCTCTCTAACCCACCCACTCCTGCTTTCTGGCCCTAGTATTCCCATATACTGGGGCATATGATCTTCACAAGACTAAGGACCTCTCCTCCCATTGATGGCCAACTAGGCCATCCTCTCCTACATATGCAACTAGAGACAGAATCTCTGGGGATTACTGGTTTGTTCATATTGTTGTTCCTCCTGTAGGGTTGCAGACCCCTTTAGCTCCTTGGGTCCTTTCTCTAGCTCCTTCATTGGGGGCCCTGTGTTCCATCCACTAGATGACTGTTAGCATCCACTTCTGTATTTGCCAGGCACTGGCATAGCCTCACAAAATGATGTAAATATCCATCGAGAGCTTAAAATGGTAGTCTACTTAAGACTAGTTATCAAATTATCAAAAGCATATTTAAAGGCTGATAATGAGAGAAAAAGAAGCTACATAAAAAATGTTTACAGTCTATTAGATGTAGTAGTGGAAGTGAGTAAGTGAGGTTTAAGTAAAGTAATTGTTAAAGCATACTTAATAATGAAGAGTGAATGGGGAAAGGCAGGTATTTGGGGACATGTAGACTGAAGCAAAGGAAGATCAATTCAGTATAATCTCAAACTTTTACTGGTGTTAGTCCTAAAGAAGTTAAGAACTCCAGCATTTAAGCTTTATTGAACACTATGCACTTCCTATATTCTCTTCACACCTTAATGCATTTAAAACTCATAAGCTCTATCATCTTCATGACTGAATCACAGCTAAAGCACAGAGAAGTGAAAGACCATGCCTATGTCAGATGGTGGCCAATAAGCTACTAGGGCAGGGCTTGGGCTGAGATGATATCACACTGCGATCTGAGATGGGAATTATCGTAATATCCAGCCCTACTAGTCTGCAATCATAGGGACAATGCTAATAATTTATAGAATTGGGACTTAAGTATTTTTAAATTATATTATCAATAATATTATTCATAATCATTAAAATGATGCTTATTTTATGAACAATTTTTTAGTCCTTGTCATTTCTAAGCAGAATTTATTAAAAACAGGACTTACTACTACTATGATGTGAAAACTTAGCCTGGTTGTTTAACCAGGAAGTGAATCAAGCTATTATGGCTATTTATAAATTTGCAGTATCTTAATCACTGTCACAGCCTGTGAAACTTCTCTACAGGAATGTTCAAGAGTGACTTTGAGAGACTTTTAGACTCAGTGAATTTTAATATATTTAATAATGGAGAAAGAAAAGGAAGAAATTTCTCCAAATCAGTGCCAACATTTACTCTCCCCATTGTGTCCAAACTATTTCATGGTTACATGATTCTAATAAAAACAACTGAGATGTAAGTACTGTGCCATCTACCTGAGATCTTTGCAGGGATGAACAATATGAGGCAACACAATTTAATTCCAAGAAGTCTGAGCCTGTCTTTTTCATTTTTATCCACATTTAATAACTACATCCATATAGGGAGTAGAGTGTGATGCTTTGAAATTGTATGCATTGTGTAATGATCAAATTAGGGCAACTGACACATCTACCTAGCATCTAAAACTTGTGTTCTGTTTTGAAAACAAGACATTCAAAATCTTCTCTTCCAGTTATTTTCAAGAAGACAGCAGTAATTTGGGGGATAATTGCATTTAGAGAAGATAACCAAAAAGAAAGAAAAGAAAAGAAAAGAAAAGAAAGGAAAGGAAAGGAAAGGAAAGGAAAGGAAAGGAAAGGAAAGGAAAGGAAAGGAAAGGAAAGGAAGAAGAGGGGGAGAGGAGAGAGAGGAGAGGAGAGAGGGGAGAAGAGGGGAGAAGAGGAGAGGAGAGGAGAGGAGAGGAGAGGAGAGGAGAGGAGAGGAGAGAAGAGAAGAGAAGAGAAGAGAAGAGAAGAGAAGAGAAGAGAAGAGAAGAGAAGAGAAGAGAAGAGAAGAGAAGAGAAGGGAAGAGAAAAGAAGAGAAGAGAAGAGAAGAGAAGAGAAGAGAAGAGGTCCCTGATGTAGATAAGAAAAAGGCCAACCATTTCTGGAACTGCACCCAACAGTTCTGCACAATAGGTAGGTTTGTTTCTCTGTCTTCCCATTGTGCTTTACCCAGAAATAAGGTAGGTTTCTCATAAGGAATTTACTGTAATTTTTAGGTTAGTTATTTATAGACCCATATTTAAGGAATATGGCTACATTCTATAACTAAAATCTTAATGCCATACCACTATTCTAAGATCTAACACCACCATCCAACCAGTAAAGCACAGAGAGCTGTAAGAGACTTGTTAAGGCTGTAGTGGGGATAAAGGGAGTGTGATGGCAGGAGAATCCACCTTAGATGAGTGGTCTCCAATTTACTGTGGTTGGCAGTATAGTTTAATATGATAAGAAGGTGAAAAATACTTAGTAGAAACCATACTTTGACCCCTCCTTTTAAAAATAAGAGCCTCATGTGTTTCAGCCTGTTCTCAAACTCACTCTATAATAGAGAATGACTGTGAACTTTTGATTCTCCTGCCTCTACCTCTGAAGTACTTGAGTTTCAGGTGTGAATTATGAGAACACGTTTATATAATGTTGAGACTGAATGCAGGGTTTTGTGGATGCTAAGCTAGTGCCCTACCAACTGAATCTCAACCCATACTTCAACTTTTGAATGTAGCATAGCCACATGTGGTAGGATCATCAGTTGAGACACTAGGAAACTGCAGCAAGTCCCAGAACCTTATCAACCTAACTAACAGGAAGGGAAACTGCTGGGACTCTCCCCAGTATACCATGTGACTAAGCTGTGATGCTCAGTGTAGACTCTGATCATTGCCATGATCGTGTTTAAATTTTCATAGACCTTTGACCTGCTTGTTTTCAGCAGGTAGGCAAGCTACACCAACTAACCCTAGACCCGCTAAGACCTAACACATATTATATAGGAATTCTGGAACCACAGCCATTCTTTTGGAGGACTAAGCTCTAGAGAGGATAAGCATCTGGAGAGCCAAGTCTGTGTCCTCCTTTCCACATCACCCTTCTTACACTTCCATCTGGCCAACCGGAATGCATGAAAATGGGGTTGCCTGCTGGTTGGTGACAAGCTTGCCCACCCACCTTCTTGGGTGAACAATTCAAAACTGTCTACCCTGCACCAAATAAGGTAAAAAGAGGAAGCCATTATGAGATTTGAGGGTGGCATGTGAGAAACACTACTCCAGAAACTGAGGACTGGAAGAGCAGCCTGCTTAAGGATCGTGCCTTTCTTCCTCCTAGAGTTCTTTGAGGAAAGCTGACAACTTAAGGAGATTGAAATAACAGCCCATAAAAGGAGGTGAACAGTCATCCCCCCACTTCCTGTGGATAAAGACATACCACTTACTTTATTTATTTATTCAATCTTCATAAGTGTTACTTCCATCCTAAGCTACCAATGTTTTGAAAATAAGAACAGGTCATTTACTGACAGAGCTAGAGTGGACAGTAAGAGGGAAATAAGGGTTTATTAGAATTCAATAACTTCAAGTCGGGGAGTATCTGCTTTAAACAATTTCCCCAAAGCCCCACAAAATACTGATTATATTCTTAGAGTAAAGAAAACACTTGGTTCACAATTTTTGCTTGTAAAGTAAGTTAGTAAGATGCAATTCAATATTATCTGTATTCATAATAAAACCCATCTAACATGCTATATGTATTCCTTTTTCCCATTAATTAATTCATTTATGTACTTTACATCTTGATCACAGCTCCTCCTTCCTCTGCTCGCAGTCTCTCTTTCTCACCTGCACCTCCAATCTATTCTCCCTTTCTCCTCAGAAAAATGCAGGCCTCCTGTGGATATCAACCTCCTTTGCCATGTCAAGTTGCAGTAGGACTAGGGCATCATCTTCTACTAAGGCTAGATAAGGTAGCAAGGTTAGGAGAAAGGGACCAGAAGACAGACAACCAGAGATAGCCTCTGCTCCTACTGTTAGGGGTCCCCATTTGTTTCCATCATCTGCTGGGTGAAGACTGTCAGATGACAGATATGCTAGGCACCTCTCTGCAAGTATAACAGAATACCATTAGTAGTAACAGAGGTTGGCTCTCTAAGTTGAGTCAGTCATTAGTTGGCCATTCCTTCAATTTCTCTTCCAACATTATCCCTGCCCATCTTCTAGCCAGGACAAATTGTGAGTCTAAGGTTTTGTGACTAAGTTGGTATTCCCATCTCTCCATTGGAAGTCTTGCCTGGTTAAAAGAGGTGGCCTGATCAGGCTCCATATACTCCACTGCTAGGAGTTTTAGCTCGGGTCACCCTTATAATGTGTTCCTTTAAAAGTAAGCAGGAGCTCAAGGCATTAAGAATTAATCAAGCTAGAGTCAAACAAATTGAGGCATAAAGTCCAAACTTTATTGAGCAAGTGCTCTTTCTATGAGAACTGCTATCTGAGAAATGTTGCTGCAATCTAACTATAAACAAATGTGTCTGTTCTCCTAGACCTGCTGGAGATGGAGAGAAGCATGGCAAGCATTAGAAGAGAAGGAATAGATGTTAAGAAACCAAAAAGCACCCATGCATACAGTTACTGCACGTATAGCTTAATTTGGTGTCCCCAGAAGCAAGAAGGTAGTGCAGAAGTAGTGTGTGTGATGTATTAGAGATGTGCTCCAGAAGTAACTGAGGAAGAGAAAGGGAAGCAGCACCTTGGGGGTCCAATTTGTATTTTCTTTCTGCCTTACTCTTGGTGGTTGAAAGAAAGAAGGATGGATGAGCCTTACAGTTGCAATAAAAATTTCAGCAGCTCATACCTCAAAGTCCTACTCCTTTCTTATCAGAGATCCCTGTTTAGTGCTGAATGAGCCTTATGTGAAAGACACTACTCAACACCACATTGACTGATGATTAACTGATTGGTCAATTGATTGATTTTCCATATTTTCCATCATAGTAGAATCATCAATACAATGCCATGAAGATTTTCCAAACTTGACCTTGCCTTAAGATACTAGATGATAATCTGGATAGAATTCCTTTAGTATGGCATCCATACTTGGGAAACTGCCAACAGATGCTGAAATGTACTTCTCTAGCACTGTTCATGTCCAAAATGGAAGAACCATTTCAGAAGTTTAGGTTCTTTCTTGAACTTCTGTCCCATTACATAGTAACTTTTTTTTTCAACTTTTATTAGATATTTTCTTCATTTACATTTCAAGTGTTATCCAGAAAGTTCCCTATACCCTCCCCACTCCCGGCCCTGCTCCCCTACCCATACGCTCCCACTTCTTGGCCCTGGAGTTCCCCTGTATTGGGGCATATAAAGTCTGCATGACCAAGGGGCCTCTCTTCCCACTGATGGCCAACTAGGCCATCCTCTTCTTTATATGCAGCTAGAGACATGAGCTCAGGGGGTACTAGTTAGTTCATGGTTATTCTTCCACCTAGAGGGTTGAAGACTCCTTCAGCTCCTTGGGTACTTTCTCTAGCTCCTTCTTCCTTGGGAACCCTGTGTTCCATCTAATAGTTGACTGTGAGCTTCCACCTCCATGTTTGCCAGGCATTGGTATAGTCTCCCACGAGACAGCTATATCCGGGCCCTTTCAGCACCATCATGCTGGCATATGCTATAGTGTCTATGTTTGGTGGCTGATTGTGGGATGGATCCCTGGTAACCGCAGTCGTTGGGTCCATCCTTTGGATTCAGCTTTACACATGATCTCTTTAACTCTTTCAATGTGTGCTTTGTTCTTAATTCTAGGAAGGGGTGACGTGTCCACATTTTGATCTTCCTTCTTCTTGAGTATCATGTGTTTAGTAAATTGTATCTTGGGTAGTCTAGCTTTCTGGGCTAATATCCACATATCAGTGAGTACATGTTGTGTGAGTTCTTTTGTGAATGGGTTACTTCACCATAGTTACTTTTATGCAATAATGAGGCTGTCACCTCAGTACCTACCTTGCAGAAGCTACTGTTTCAATCTCTTTCCCCCAGAGGCAAGCTTTGTGATGAGGATGAGAGCAGTCTTTTGTTTTGGAGGTGACCACAGGAAATACTTGTAAATGTGTGGCATGTGAGAGAAGAAATGGAAGGCAGAAGATTAAGGACCATTCTCAAAGCAGTGAGCCTCTTGAGCTGTATAAATTGGTTTCATCTTTGCACAACAGAAAGAACTGATGTGTGGATTCTACTACTGCGCCAGAAACTAATGGTGGCTGCTCCTGAACCCAGAAAGCAATAAGGCACCATCACTTTAGACTGCCATGCTGAAGACAGAGCAGAGTCACAGCCAGCTCTGAAGCTGTGTCCAATAAAGTTAGAGGGAATTGGAGCTAACAACAGCAGTGTCTTCTGCAAATGTATTGAAAATGTCAAGGTCCTAACTTATCAACACATATATTTGTCAATATAATACTTATCAATTACATGTGATACATATTTTTATCTTTTTGTTTTATATAATAGCAGAAGATTGAATATTAGTAGTGTTCACATAACATAAGCATGAAAATACTAGGTGGGGTCAGAGAAATGTGTCTTCTTATTTTTCATTTCAAATAATTATTTTCTACTTTAACCCTTATAGCTAACATATTAGTTTGGTTATTTCAACTAGATTCTTCCATGGATTATATTAAACAGAAATATTTTTCTCTCTTCCTCTACTCTTTTTTGAGAGAGATAGAGCCTTATGTTTATATATTGATGAGACATATGTTTCTATGTGCATGTGAGCTTATGCGTGTGCACGTATACTTCCGTGTAACTGTGGAAGGCAGAGGCCAACCACAGATACTGTACCTTAGGAATTATTTCAGTTGTTTTGTGAGAAAGAATCTCTCAGTGAAGCCTTCAGTTTGCTAATTCAGCTAGGCTGGCTCTCCAATGAGTCCCCTGAGGACAAGAGTTCATCACTGCACTTAGATTTCATTACACTAGTGCTAGGGATTGAACATGGGTCCTAATGGTGCACAGCAGGCACTTTTTCAATTGATCCATTTCCTTATCATGTCTTCTTCTCTTCTTTACATACTGTACTGGCTAGTTTTTGTGTCAACTTGACACAGCTGGGTTATCACAGAGAAAGGAGCTTCAGTTGGGGAAGTGCCTCCATGAGATCCAGCTGTGGGATATTTTCTCAATTAGTGATCAAGGGGGAAAGGCCCCTTGTGGGTGGGATCATCTCTGGGCTGGCAGTCTTGGGTTCTATAAGAGAGCAGGCTGAGCAAGCCAGGGGAAGCAAGCCAGTAAGGAACATCCCTCTATAGCTTCTGCATCATCTCCTACTTCCTGACCTGCTTGAATTCCAGTCTTGACTTCCTTGGTGATGAACAGCTGTATGGAAGTGTAAGCCAAATAAACCCTTTCCTCCCCAACTTGCTTCTTGGTCATGATGTTTGTGTAGGAATAGAAACCGTAACTAAGACACATACATATGGAAACAGGAAAGACATATTATTCTTTATCATGTTTCTTTAACTCAATGATATTTTGATTACCATTCTATATTAGAATATTGGTGTATCAACCAACTAATAACTCAAAATATGTAGAATGTGATGCCTTTAAGGAACTTATTAAGAAGGTCATTTTAATCACTCACCATCATTTATTATTATGAAGAATTTGGGATATGGATCGCTTAGAATCCTGATGTCTATCTAGTATATCTATAAAATAAATAACAAAAAGTTGAATTTTTGTACCAAAAGCTGTATGCATTTTTAATTTTAATAGGCATGGGCATGTACTTTAACATGTCTTCAGAAATTAAAACTACTTAAATATTTAAATAAATATTCCATTTTCTTTTCCCTTTCCAAGTAAATCTTAACTTATTTAAGTTGGTAGAAGAGGAGAATCACATTCTGAAAAATGTCATTAGTATGTAAAATACTCAATGGCACTATGCAATTGTCACTGGTGTTTTTTTGTGATAAAGAACTGTCCAAAGCAACAAGTAAAGCAGTTTAATTGCTACTGTGCATAAATATTTGATTAGGTTGTTGGGTGAACATGAGTATTTTTTAAGTGGGTTGATATGGGAAATTTCAGCAGTGTTTCCTTGAAAACAATGGTAGCCCATGTGGAAATCCAGCAACAGTTTTATGAGATAAAATTATTTTTGTGAAACCTCACACTTTAAAGAATACCAAAAGTCAATACTGTAACACTAAAGAAACATTCCTTCTTGTATGTTTGAATACTTAGTATACATGGAAGTGCTGATCCAGGTGTGGGTGTCCATGTGTATGTATGTTTCTGCAGTTGGAGGCAGAGGTCACCCCCACTGCTTTTTCAGTTACTTGCTGTTTAGAAACAGAATCTTCCTGTTGAACCTGGAGCATATTTAGCCAGGATGCCTTTCCCATCATCCCACAGATTCTACACTCCCAGTGTTCGCTAGCATAGGGTTATAAACCTGAGCATCCATGCTGTTGGTTTTCTGTTTGTTTGCTTTGCATGGTTTCTGAACTCAGTCCTCACGCATGCACAGCAAGTCTTATATGGATGGAGCTGCCTTTCTGAGTGCTTTTGTTTTTTAATTAATCAGCACATTGAGCTCGAATTTAAAAACAGCAACAAAACATCACCAGTTATGTGGTGTATGTCAAAATTCTCTTCCACGCATGCAGAGATTTGTCTTTATGATGATAATGACGCCATTGTTGGAGTCTATCAAAAAGCATATGAGACAGAAGAAACTTTAATGGCATCTTCTTTGATTTAGGCAAGCTGTCCTTGCTATCATTTTCTGCTGGAAAGGGGAAATTAATTTCTTACACATTCCTCGGGCTGAAAAGATAGTCTATAACACATGCACCAAAGTTTCTCTTTCTACCTGAGAGATTGATTAATCTATAGCATAAAAATGTAAATCTTCAGGAATCTTGTCATTTTTATGGTCTGAAGAAGATGAATTCAAGCAGGATTTCAATATTGCTTGGGCCTCTGGCCTCAAAATAATATAGCCATGTCACTGGAGGAAAGTCTTTGGGAACATGCTGTGCTGTAATAGTTTACAGATTCATAAAAACTATTGATCAAGCTTCGTCTCCTGTAGTTCTAAATAGAGTATTAAAGGATTTTATCTTGGCTACAGCAGCCTGATAGTCCTAAGCATGGCAATGAACAAAGCTTGAAAATCAAATACAACCAACAAACACCAGGCATCTGGCCGTGTGTTTAACTCAGTAATCATCAAGTTAACAGTACAGTCACGGAAAGCTGCCCCCTTTGATGCAATAATTAACTATTTTTCTGGTGGACAGATTTATGCTTGGCTAATTGGCATTTTTAGAATGATGTCAGGTATATCACAGCAAAATAGTTTATGTAACTTCAATATAAATCCAAAACAACCACCCACTTCCTTTCTATTTTTATGTCTTTGGTGGTATATTAGGTTATGAAAATAATAATATTATCATGACAATTGTCATGAAAATGCAACCTGCCTGTGGTGCCCATGCTCAAAGTTTATTTTCTGAAGCAGAGCTTTTAAAAAGTCATATTGATTTTTTATGTAATTCTAAATATTATTTTCCCCCATAAGTAACTTAATGCAATTTTACCATTGACTCAAAGTTCATGTGTGAGTAAGAATTTTTTTCTTTTTTGTAAATTTCCCTTTTGGTTTTGATGTTCACATAGTTTTGTTCTTCCAGTAAGGAAAGAACTGGAGCAGAATGCTAAAACTCTTAATCACACTGTGATAATACAACTTCAGTTACGTTGGGTTCATTCAAATCACCTAAGGTTTATACTGCTGTCAACAGACACAAATTATGCAAATAAGTTTTATAATATTTGCTACTGTTAAAGTCCCTAAGTCTCTGGTCTGTCAGTATAGAAGAAAATTAGGAGATATGTCTACATGCACATACAATCTCTGTTATACTTTTGGTCTAGGATAATGTTGAAGAGCCTGTGTGTTAGTGCAATCAGGAGGTAAGAGAATTGTCAAGGATATCTATAGATTACTGGAGGTGTCCTGGAAGGAAACAGTAGGACTACTAACTCCTCTCTTTTCCTATTTTTTAGTCTCCCTACTATTGACTGAGCAGTTTTTACCTGGTCCTTAATCTCACCTGGTACATATCAGTGACCCAAAGTAGTAAGGAACTATGGTCTGGAGCCTCCACATCTACAGCCCCAGGCACACCTTTTCACTTTCTAAGTTCCCTCAATCATATATTGCAGTATCAGAAAACTAAGAGTACATGTAGTCTCCATGTATGAGAATGTGTTTGCTAACATGAGAAATATCTCAAGAAAAGAAATACATATTTCTTCTTTAAATAAATGACTGATTAGAGGAGGCCTGACTTTCTGGAAATTCTCTAGAACAGACATGCCCTCTTCACTGTTTTGTGAAAGATTAAAATTGAATTTTGAGGAAAAAAAAATGCCATTTGCCATTTTGCTGTACTAAGTACTCAGTAGTGGTTAATGGATATTTAAATGTTTCTCTAATTAATTGGGAAAATAGTCTTCATTATCAGGGAATTTTTTTTGGGGGGGAGGGTTCAAGACAGGGTTTCTCTGTGTAGTCCTGGCTGTCCTGGAACTCATTCTGTAGACCAGGCTGGCCTCGAACTCAGCAATCTGCCTACCTCTGTCTCCCAAGTGCTGGCTTAAAGAGGTTGTCTGCAGAGCATTGGAGCCTTCGGTGTCAGTGTACTTACAACCATAGGTGAGAAGTGGTTATTTCACAATCATTGTTTTATAGGCAACTGAAGCCTACAATTTTCATTCTATTGTAGATTAAACTAGAACTCTCTCTGGATACACAAGAGACAGTTATATCCAACTGTATTGAGCATAGGGTTTTTTTTTATTCTGAAGAAGTATTTTTTTTCAGCTAATAATGCATGTGTTTCAATAGAAAATAAATATCATTTCAAGAGTCAATTTTTTGTACTCAAAGATACACTGAATTTCACGTGATTAAGGAACTGAAACATGTTCAATATGACTGATATAAGAAAAAGTCCCCTTTGAGTTTGAATGGGCCAGTGGTCTGCTCTACAGTTTCTCTAATCTAATGGGAAAGTACAGCTGTTTTCAGGAATGGTACAAATAATTTCTGAGACATTTGCTAAACTAATGAATATACATTATACATTTTAAATTACATTTCATATTATACATGTATATAGTGAGGAAGAATGGGAGTTATCCTACACTACATATGTAGAAATCAAAGACTTTCATTAGTTGGGTCTTTCTTTCCCCAAAGTAGATCCCAAGGATCAAATACAGGTGCCCCACCTTAACAGTAAGAGCCTTTACACCATCTCATGAGCCCCAGGAGAGAATGATTATTTTTCTGTTGTTGGGTTTTTGTGAAAGGCAGAAAGAAAAAGAAGAGATTTCTTCAATGTGGTTGAGAGGAAGGAACAAGATTTATTGACTCAAGTCTGTCTTCTTGGTTCCAAAGTAAGATCAAAACTTAGAGAATGGAGATTTATGTATATCTAAGCTGTGCCTGCCAGGGTTGGGTCCTGTCCACCCTTGACTGGGTTTCAGTGTGTTCCTATCAGGTAGTCTGACAAGTTGTTAAAACAGTTTAAAACTGTCTGTGAAACAAGCTGCCTTCTGGTGAGTGTCCATCTTTTCCTTCTCCCAGGAGATTTCTAGGGAAATTCCCATTAATTTAGGAGCTGTTGTTTTAATAGCCTGACAGATTAAGAGACCCAAGTGTCTCTAGAATACTTTTATTTCTGTCAGACTGGTCATGAATTCAAGGCAGGAACATGCAGTAGTCAAATGTATAATGGTCCTTTGGGAAAGAGATCTTAGCTTTCTTTCTGTGCACAGAGAATGTATTGTCCCTTAGACAGCAGTGAGCCATTCTGCCGGAATCCTGCAAACCAGACTAGCAGTTCCTTAGTGACCATAGGTAGGTGTTTGGCTTCTTTTAATATGTAATTACTGTGTTAGAAATAAGACAATAACAAATTTTGGAGACCAGTGAAAACGAAGAAATTTTTAATACATAATTCTGCAACCAGCACAGAAAAAAAGACAAAAAGAAGTACCCCACCAATTTAGCCTAAAATAATGAATTTTAAAGCTCTCTCTTGCTGTATCTCAAAAGCAAGTGCTTGCCTCCTCCCCAAATTCTCTACCCTATTGCCTTAAGATGCAAAGCTATGTCTAGTGCATAATTTTGTGCTTGAGACTGTCCCCTATTCTATCCTGAGGTCACTCAATTAGTGAACTACCAGTATCTTTCCAACTCTTAAGAGTTCTGAGATAAGCCAGCAATAGCAATAACTCCAGCTAGAAGAAAGAGAGGAGTCTAGTGCCTCTGCTTGTTTGTAACCATGACAAAAGTAAAAGTACACTTCATACTGAAAATGTACCATAAGAAGTTACTTTTTACAAGCAAAAATGCACAGAGTAAACTGCTCATTCAGACAATTCCGGGATTCCTCGAATGGATCATATGTAAAATAAAGAGATGAGTTGACTGTCTCAAGGATGTAGAGTGAGAGGATAGCAGAAACTACATAGAAGTATTATAGAATCCATAAACTCTTTTAATCTGCTTCTCATTTTAAATTTGAATACATGTAACCATTTTGAATTAAATTCCTCTGGTTTGAGTATTAGGCAACTCCATCTTTAGTTACTGTGACAATTTGAACTATGGTGTCCATGTCAAGATTTGCATTGAAATTAGACCCTCTCTGCAACTGTGTTAGGATGTAAGGCTTTCAGAAGTAGTTACATCATGAGCAATCTACCCTGATGAATAGGATTAGCTCTTTATGAAAGGACTTGTGGTTAAAAGAACAATTTGTCTATCTTGCCCCATGTGGACACACAGAAATAAGATGCCATCTTGGATAAGAGAACAGCCGTGCAATACAAGATACTGGTACTCAATCTTGAATTTGCCAAGATTCAGATACATAAGCAATGAAATTATATTCTTTTAAGTTGCAGTCTAAGGCATAACAATTCTGCAACCAGTACAGAAAAAAAAAGACAAAAAGAGGTACCCCACCAATTTAGCCTAAAATAATGAATTTTAAAGCTGTTATTTGTTATAACAGTACAGATAGGCTACAATGGTTAGCACTATGACTCAAGTTAATGAAGAGCAGAGACACATTAGCCTTGGTCAGAAATCATAACTTTTTAAGCATCTGTATGTTCTCTGGAACTTACAAAAGGTCTGATAGTTCTGTTTTATCCATCTCCTAAGCTCTGGACCATAGTGTGCTGAGCCACTCCTGGGAAATATATGTCTTTGTCATCTCCCTCCATACAAACATGAGACAGAAGGGAGGTATGTTATGTGATATTCATGGCTCTTTTGGGTGATTGCCATGATTTAGTAGCCACGGAATACAATGGATAATGTATTCTGCTTTCTAGTGTATCTTCTTCTTTGCTTGGAAAGACTCAGTCTTCCACATAGATGGCCTCCCCCTGACCCATGGCTCCTGATTGACTCACTCTTTTATTGTTTAGATTGAAAATACAGAAAGCACTCAGTTTTTTCTATTACTTTTTTTTTGAATCATAAAATCAGTACGTGATGGATCCAGAAAAAATTAAAATAAAATAAATAGTTATAAGAAAAAAGCTTTACATTATTTTGAAATTTTTTGAAGTAAATATAGCAAAAGTCAGAATATAAAACACAAAGGCATGTTTTAGCAGAATTTTCTTAAGATAATAAGATAAATCATTTTATTTAAAATGTAAAACTTAGTATGGTGAGACTAGTTGGGAACTATCTACATGTAAAACTTCATTTCTAAAGGTGGGGGATATTCTAATTTAAAAACATTGACTTAAGTAGACAGGAAGATACACAGTTAAAAATTATAATTCAGTTTGCTTATTCAAAGAATAAAGCCCCACAAAAGGCTGAAGGGTGATCAATACCATTCAATGGATTATCAAAACCCGGAGGCATTCATTCTGACAGTTTATATACATGCCAGGCTTTGTCTGTCACTGACTGAGATCAATAAATTGACCACAATAACAAAGGCAACAAGAATAAAAGCCTGGTTGTTCTTTGTTTCAGTTTCTTCCTTTTCTCACATTGTGCGTTTATTACTCTATAAGTGAGTACTCTTCCTTACCACTCCTGTCCCAGCTTTATATGCATAAGACACTTTAATGGCCCAAAGTTGGACACACACATGAATGCACACACACATGTATGCACACACACATGTATGCATACAAACATTTCCGTGGTTGTGAGTGTTGAAGGAAGAAGGTAGCTCTAAGTGTTTCATGTAGAAATTTATCACTTAAATATATCCATCAAGTATGGGCTGGGAGACAGATGGGTCCATAAACTGCTTGTCATACAAGCATGAGGACCTGTGTGCTCACCCTAATACTCAAGTAAAAAGCCAGGCAAAGTGGAAGCATGTGCCCGTAATCCTGACCCTGAGTAGGTGAAGTCAGGTAGGTGCTAAGGCAGTGAGGCAGCCAGTCTAGGTGAAGCACCAAGTTCCAGGTCAATGAGAGACGTTACCTCAAAACACAAGATGGAAGGCATCCTAGGAAATGGTACTTGATGTTGAGCTCTGGTTGCCTTGTACAATACATACATGCATACATACATACCTACATACATGCATACATACCTACATACATACATACATACATAAAATTAAAAATATATAATATTAAACTTTCTAACTTGATTTGAAATTATCAAACACACACACACACACACACATACATATATATATATATATATATATATATATATATATATATATATATATATTCACCTTTAAATGTTCTAATTTTTCAATCTGTAAAACAAAAAAACAATAAAAAACAATAGGTTTCAACTGCTGTCTTAGTTTGGGCTTTTATTGCTACAATGTAACACCAGGACCAAAAAGCAAGTTGTAGTGGTGAGTTTGGGCTACACTGCTTGACTTTCCAGGCAGGTTATATGCAGGCACCTACCCAGGAGCTATCTAATGGAACACACACACACACACACACACACACACACACACACACACACACACATCAATTAGTTTCAAAATGCCTTGGATACTCAATTGCTAGGCACACCTAAACCTTCTACTACCTTAGGCACAATAGGGAAAGTGGCTAGTGGCCACTTACCTGAATTCTCACATGGCTCGTTGGCTTTGTCTTCTGCAGCTCCATGTCCCATCCTTCTCTACAGAGTCATAGCAATTCTCTCTTTCCTTTTTTACATTTTCTAGCCCATGCAAATCTAAAGGTTCTGCCCCATCTCTCTTTGCACAATCACTGGCCGCAGGCATCTTTATTGATCAATCAAAAACCAATTGGGGACAAAAACCTTCAGCATTTGTATATGCAGATTCCTGATTAAAACAAAGCATTAGAACCAATCCCCAACAACTCCCTCGTTCAGTGACATCTGTATCCGCTTACTATTTTTGATGGTTTCCTTTCCTTCTTATGCTTAGATGCCCTGGAACTCACTCTATAGAACAAACTGAACTCAGAAATCCTAATGTCTCTGCCTCCCTAGAGCTGGAGCTGACATGTGAGCTGACACGCCTGGCCATTAGCTTTTTTTTACTTGGTTTTCACACAATGCAAACTTTGCACAGTGAGGTCTCACCCTGAGATCACCAGTCCCTTTGCTCTTGCTTTCCTTTCTCCTCAAACTGTACATTTTTACATTTTTCTTTGCTCAGCTTGCTCTTTTTCATTGTAGATATGCTAGTGTGGCTGCTAATAACCAAGAACCAGAGTCAATACTAGGCTGTCTAGAAATATCCTCTGCCAAAGCTCCAAAACTTCAATTTAACCTCGGGTAGATTTTTTTTGAACAAGGGAAGAAAGCAGCCACATTCATTGCCAAAATATCACAAGAACTTTCTCTGGGTTACATTCTGACTCCTCTTGAGCTGGGCCATCACTGTTCAAATGATACTCACCACCACTATCCATATTCCTACTGTTACTGCCCATTAAGCCCCACTTAAAAAGTCTAACTGATTTTCTGGTCTAAAGTCCCAAAGTGATCCATATTCTTCTAAACAAAAACATAGTCAAGGATACTCCAGTCCCTGGTACTAACTTGTCTTAGTTAGAGTTTCCATTGCTGCAGTGACACAGCATGACCAAAAATCAACTTGTAGAAGAAAAGGTTTATTTGCCATACTCTTGCAGAGCACTGTTTACCACCAAAGGAAGTTGGTACAGGAACTCAAACAGGGCAGGAACCTGGAGGCAGGAACTGATGCAGAGCCTATAGAGGGATGCTACTTACTGTCTGGTTTACTTGAGTTGCTTTCTTATAGAACCCAGGATTTCCAAGCTAGTGATGGCACCAACCACAATGGGCTGGGAACTTTCCTATCAATCACTACTTAAGAAAATGCCTTATACTTGGTGTCTTAGTCAGGGTTTCTATTCCTGCACAAACATCATGACCAAGAAGCAAGTTGGGGAGGAAAGGATTTATTACATTGCTGTTCATCACTGAAGGAAGTCAGGACTGGAACTCAAGCAGGTCAGGAAGCATGAGCTGATGCAGAAGCCATGGAGGGATGTTTCTTACTGGCTTGCTTCCCCTGGCTTGCTCAGCCTGCTCTCTTATAGAACCCAAGACTACCAGCCCAGAGATGGTCCCACCCACAAGGGGCCTTTCCCCCTTGATCACTAATTGAGAAAAGGCCTTACAGTTGGATCTCATGGAGGCATTTCCCCAACTGAAGCTCCTTTCTCTGTGATAACTCCAGCTGTGTCAAGTTTACATAAAACTAGCCAGTACACTTGAGTCTTATGAAGAAGTTTTCTAAGTTGAGTTTCTCTCTTTTCAAGTAACTCTAGCTTGTGTCAAGTTGATATAAGACTAGCCTGCAAAACTGCATTGAAGAGCAACAAGAGAACTGGGCTTTTCCCGGGATGTGACCAAATGATTCACATTCAACATTCACAGCATGAGAAAACTTAACTTCCCATTAGGACAAACCAAAGGCTGATCGGGACAAGTGTAGAGGTTCCTGTACACCCCTCAGAGAGACATATCTCACTTATGAGCTGTGAGAGTGTTTTGATAAGTATCTGGCCTCTAACAATATCTGAAGAATTGAACAAAAGATAGAGCTGGAAACTAGCAAAGGCACTCCCCAAGACAGCTCTCAAATACCTACCTCATGGTACATTAATTTCTGTAACAAATCATTCTCACAGAATCAGTGAGGATGCAATTTTTAGAATTCAGAGATGAAGATGATCCTGATTTTAGCCTTCCTACCACTCTGTTTTGTTTTTCCTATATGAAGAAAATATCAGCATAGACAGAAGGGTGCTCTAAAATCCATCTTGATGTGGATCCAAGTAGTAAAGGCAGATTCACTTGATGTCATTAGAACTGTCCTCTCTTATCTTGTCTCTGAGATAAGTAATGTCATGGCTGTCTGAAGATATAGAATGTTTATCTTGTAAGAAATTCTTGTTTTTATGTCATGAATATATTAAAAGAAACAGTTGTTAGAAATTCATTCTGGACCATGGATCAGGGCATTTGAACATAGTTCCAGAATTAGAATGTGAGTGGCAATGGGGAGCAAAACATGGTATATGCTGTACTCTGCAGTGAGAAAGTGCAATGAGCAGCTTAGCTAGCTTCTAAGAGCATGACTGTCAGACATGGTTAGAAGCAATGTGTATAAGAAGTCAGAGTTTAATCAATTATACTGATCTATGAAGCAGAGGGCGTGAATCAGTAAACAATGGCAGTATACCTACAATTCATGAGTAAAACAGAGTAGCAGAGTAGCGACAGATGAGGAGAATGGATGAGAGAGAAGATAAGCATTCAGGCATGCAATAATGGCCTATCAAGGACAACATCATGATAAACTCAATTCAGAGGTTCAGTTACTTATGAGAATGATACCTGTGTATTATAGATGAATTCACTGACCATCCAAGCGTGAATCTCACAGGCCATGGAAAGAATTGGTGTGGAAATCTGTCCCTCCTATTCCTTCCATTGTTACTGATCAATCCCCTGGAAGTAATACAGAGTTCCTTATTGCTTTCTGCCCTTCCTCTATGACTGTGTTGGTGTAGCTATATTTCTTCTTGAAATAACTGCAGGCACATTCTGGTTTTTACAAGTGCACTCTCTTACCAATTCTAGATGCTCTGAAGTAAATATAATTTCGGTGAAAACTCAGGAAGAGACCAACAACTGTAATGGCCATTTCAAGTATGCTATGATAAGAGGTACTGTCTGATTTTACGTTTGGTCTATAAAATATGTATGCATCATTTTCAGAGCACATTTGCTCTTTCCCCCAATTGTCCTTTTGGAACTCAAGCCTGAGTCTATATTCTCCTCCCTTCATGTCCTCAGCCATGTCTCCAACCATTGTTTAGCTCATAGTGTTTCCTTGAACCTTTGTTCTGACACAGTTCTTCCAGAGTGCCTTTTGGATAAAGGAAAGGAAAAGCTGGTGATTCAGGTTTAAAGAATCAAATGAAGATGGATAAAAAAGGAGATCCAAAGCCAGATAAACCCGACAATTCTAAGGCAGAAGCAAGAGATATGTCATGGGTTTGAGCCTATCTATGCCTACATAGAAGATTTGAGGCCAGCTTGGGCTACAGAGTGAAACCTTGTCTGAGAGAGGGGGTGGGGGAAGGCTGAATCAAGTAATGTAAAAATTAGAATTCAAAGATACTGCTAAAATCACCAGGATACCTGTTGACAATTGCTTTCTCAGAGATCTGACAACCTTGAGCTTGCTGGATTTTAGGCTGCTTGGCTAAAAGAAAGAGTAGGTCAAACACCTGCTCTGTCCCAGGGAAAGATGTATGTGTCCTGAGGTGTCATGGTGACCCAAATGGCCCACAGCATCTCAGCCTGCCATCTTGTCTCATCCATGAAATTATCCAGAATCAACTAAGAGGTATTTGTCAGAGCAGACTTTCTGAGTATGTTTCCAGTAGGAATTACCTGGGGAACAACCCCCAAGAGTGGGAAGATGATTCCAAATGGTACTCTAGATATGGCAAGGCCTGTGGTGACAACAGAGCTTCCTGCTTCAACTTGAAGTTGCTAAGCACGTCCGTCCTTGCTGCTGCCATTCTCTGCTTCCATGGATGTTAACTTCCCCTACTTCCAATGCAGATGGGAGACCAGCCCTCTGCAGGAAGCTTTAGGCCTCAACACCAGATGGTGACTGATGTGGCCAGGATGGAATTCTCAGCCTATCAGCAGGCAAATGACTGCTGTTGGGGTACTCAGTCTCTTTCATGTAGGCTAAACAGATGAATCCCAATTCATAGTATGTAATCTATGTATACATATGTATATACGTACATACATACATACATACATACATACATACATAATCTTGCCTAATGCATGATATGATGGCTGCTTACTTTTAAATTGAACAAAAACCAAAAGTAGGCAGTCTGAGAATCTCCCTTGCTATGTTTCATACAGTCCTGTCTTTGTCAGAGATCTTCTGTGGCATAACAGAATGAAGGGTGGAACGTATCACAGCTCCAGCCACAGTTCTAGTGGTAATGTTTACATGACACTAGGATCTGTTTATCCAAAGTTCATATTTTTCAAAAAGGAGTAAATTCCACAGTGTTCATTGCATACCATCAAAAGCCCCTAAATAAAGCAAACTAAATGCATTGGTACTCATCAAAGCTGATATACCTCATATTTTCAGTTCAGGTTCACATGGCAAATATCACTCATGCATATCAACAATGAAGTTACATAAATAGTTTTTAATTTTTGTGTTTACTATACTTTGTTAAAATATTACTCAGTCTATGCCATGTATCCAAAAATCTTAATCTTTGGGATTCTCCACTGTAAGATGATGATGGCCTTTCCATTGGCATTATCTTCATTTACTTAAGAGGAGTTTGCTCACATTAGGTCCTTGCTACAACTGCCTGAAGATCTGTGTTGAGCAAGACTGGGTTTGATTAAGACATCATCTAAGCAACAAAGTTATCGTTCATATTCTAAACATCCAGCGTGTCTCTAGGCCAGACTGTTAGGTTCTGTGTCTTAGTCATTCACATGACACCAAGCTTTTATTTAATAATAATGATAATAATAATTATTATTATTATTATTGTTATTATTAAATAATTTAATAGTTTTATTACCATTATTATTATTATTTGTTGTTGTTGTTTGCTACTTCAGAGTCTGAAACTTCAGCCAAGCATCATTTATTTTCAAAACCAGGTCTAAAATCCACTTAACATTTATACAGCCTGCTTGAGCCACTGCAGGGTTTTACAGAGCATCTAGTCCTCCCTGTGCTGAGCAGAGACAAACATTCTCAGATTTTGTGTTATCATTCCCATCTTGCTCTAGTGCCTTAAAGCTCTGTATTCACAGCTGCTATTTTGATCAAGCAACTCTTCTAAAAAATATGAGTACTTTTGTGGAATAATTAATCAATCAATAAAATAATCAATTATTTTTATCACTAAAATATTCATCTGGGCATTTTTAATTCTGTTTTCCTAGACACATGTGTTTGTTTCTAGGGAAAGACTCCTGAGTGAGCTCACAGAACTGTCAACCCCTGTGTACCTGGATTATCTGCTTCCAGGTTATTTAGGTCCAGGTACTGTGGAAGGGAATTTACAAATATAATAAACTCCAAATTCAACTGACCTGCTGATAGGGAATTTCCTGCTCAGGCCTGGACTAATCATTTATCTGAGCTCTTTAAACATAGGTTCAGAAGTCAGAGGGTTGGGGTAGGATTCGTGAGGAGGTCAGATGATTATGAAGTGTAGGAAGGAGTCAAGAGAAGGGGATCTTGGGTACTGTTTATAGAAATGGAAAGAAACCAGGACAGGATTGTACTTGGTCATTAGGAACTGTGTATCTCCCAACTCAGAGCCAAAAAGGTTGTGTGGGTCTCAGCCTCACAAGTACAGAAACTTGACTTCTGCATCTGAAAATGAATTGTGAAGTTCAGATGAAGAGGAAGTCCAATTAATACCTTGATTTTAGCTGTTAGATTCTCTGGGTAGAGAACCAACTTTGCCATGCTTGGGCTTTGAACCAACAGAACTTGTCACTAATTAAACATTTACTACACTGAGGGAGCTACTAAGTTTATGGTTGTGGAGCACCGAAACAACGTTTGAGTAGTTTTTGTCTTCTCATTCATCATGTACATACTATAGAGTTTATTTTATACTTTATTTAAAAAAAAAAAAAACAAACATTGCCCAGCATTTGAACCAGAATTGAATTACATATGAATTGGAAAGTATTTTGATCAAACTCTACATAGTAAATTTGATTTCACAATGTTTACACATAAGGTCTTCTAGCCTTTACAATGATACCCAAAGACATCTCCTTTATTTCTTTTTGCATTCTTGTATGTGTACATGCATGTCTGTCTGCATGAGTATGGGCACATGTGTGTGTGTGTGTGTGTGGCAGTAAGTGTGTGTAGAATCCTAAGAAATGTCAGAAATCATAGTGCATCAATTTAGCACCTCATTTAATGAGGCAGGGTCTCTCAATTAAACTCCTAGTTCTCTGATAGATAGGGGAAATCTAGCTAGCCAGATCGCTCCAGGAACCACTGTCTCTACTCTCTGCAGCTAGAATTATAGAAAAGCTCCTAAGTTTACCCAATATTAAAATGGGCTCTCAATATCTAAACATAAGTCTTCACTCTTCCATGGCCAATGATTTGACCACTAAGCCTCCCCCAAATCTAAGACTTTATTTTTACAGGAAGTAAAATCACGTCTTTAATATGAAAACATAAACTATCAGCCAATTTCCCTAATTCAATATATAAAAGCTTTCTCCTGGAAAGGAAAATATCGAACTATTACTTTACCATATCCATATACATGTGTATAGAAAATATCTGATAATTTTAAGCTACTTATTCTCATTGTTAAAATATATCAAATATTGATTATAATTTTGTTATTTGTTCATCTTAGTGTAGTCATAAGAGAAAGATGGTAGACAATAATTTAATTCAAAGTACAATACCACTTGTGATTGATACTATTAAATTCAGTAAAAACGTTTTAGATATTAACAGAAGTGAGAGAATATGAAAGAAAAAACCATTACTCAAATTTAAGACAATAAAGTGTTAGCACTACTAAAATGTATAAGATAGTATACAATTGAAAGCATGAGAACAATGCAAAATATAACAGTGAGAACCAAGAAAACTGCAATTTCTTTTGCTAGGACATGGAGAAAATGTCTCATACCAGTGTCTCATTGGTGCCTTTCACAGTAAAAAATGTAAGGAGAAAAATGTCACAGGGAACAGAATGTTATTTTCTGATTAAATATTTTCTCTTAGAAGCATATGAGCACAAGCAGACAACTTAAGACAAGCTGTGGAGAGAAAATACAGTACAGAGGAATGTGTGATAACCACTCAAAATGCTGCAAGACCAAATCCAAATGAAGCCATATATCACTGCACATAAACTACACATAAGTGATAGTGAACATTTACACACGGCCAGTTCCATCTAATCCATTTGTTGTCCTTAGAAGAACTCTATTCCCTTGAAGTTTGTGGAAGATTAAAAACTTAATGATGTAGATTTATTCAATCAAAATAAATTTATGACCCCAATTACATTTAATTACTTGTGGATTTTTAAAGAACTTGTTGCTGCCAAAGCTCAAATTACCTTTACATTTTCAATTCTTTCATTACAGTTTTATTTATTTTGGGTGTGCCTGAGTGTACGCATGGGTGCAGTGTCACAGCGTGCCTGTGGCTATGGCAGAAAACCTTGCAGCAGTCAGTTCTATCCTTTGTCTGAGTGGGTCCCGGGATTGAACTCATATCCTTAGGTTTGTCATCAGATCCCTTACTAACTGATCCTCATCACTCACTGGCCCACATTTTTTGTTGTTGTTTGTTTCCCTAAATGCCTCATTCCTATTTAAAAATTTCTGATGACCATCTGTTTATAGTAACTCTTCTTTGAATATGTCTGGAAAACTAGAGTAATTTATTTCAAGTGAAAATATGATAATCACTGCAAAAACTTAATAAATTAGCTACTGGTATTCATTTTTTTCTAAAAAGGGCAATCTATTTCTTCGTGCTGAGGACAGCATTATACAGAATAGAGAAAACATAATATCTTACCACTAATACATAGCATGCTGGACTGCCTAAAAAAATAGATAAAGGAAGATATATTTTTGTGCTTGGGATCATAAAAACAGAACAGTATTTGCAATAGTTTTTAATTTTTTAAGAAGAGAAGTTCTGTAGAGGCTTTTGAAATTTATTACTGGAATATCCTTCTCAACCCGAGAGAGTAAATAGTTTTAGTTTTATTTTCTAAGCACTAAGTTACTTGATTTTATTCTTGCTCAAGGCCACTCTTTGCCCGGGAAGATAAAGTGAAAAATTTATAATAGAAATTTATTATTATTAAGGCTATATTATAAACATTTTTAAAAGATGGCTGATTAATTCATTCACTTAGCAAATATTTATTCTCAGCATACCCTTCTGATGGACCCAGTTCTAATTACCGTAAGGACAGAAAGGCTAGTCTTCCGTGAAAGCTCAGAATGATGGCTGTTTCTGTAGTGGAAATGCCTGGCTGAATATGTTTAAAGACTCTGAGGTTGAAGTTCACCTTCATGTTGCTAAGCAGATCTCCATGTATTCAAGGAACCTCTTCTGCCAGCAGCTAGTTATCGTAGATTCCACTTCTCACCCTCTCTGTGTTTCCCACCCCTACAGCTCAGACGTTAGCTCACGTCAGTATCATCCCTTGCCTAGATGAGTGTAAAGGTTTCCTGTCTCCAGCCTTGGGTACAGCTTGAATTTCCTGGAAGTGTTATGGTCTACTTCCTGATCCTCCCCCATTGCTTTTGAAATAAAGTTTACATCCTTAAAACAGCACAAAAAGCTCCCGCTAACATTTGCAACCTCCTACTTTAGCCATGCTGAAATGTTTTCTTTCTCCAAATTCTACACTTCCCTTCTCACCACAGGACCTGAGTAGAATTTCCACCTCCTGCCTCTCTTCCTACCACTTCTACCTGACTCTTCAAGTCTAGAGTTAATTTTCATTTTATTTTTCCATTGACTGAACTGCTACTCCAAAGTTAAGTACCTTCCTATCTCTTGAGACATTTCTTCAAAGAACATGACTGACTACCTAACTTTACTCCTGTCTAACAGATCTGGCAAGCCACCGCAGCACTGTACGTGATCCCTAGAGAAAGATACATCCTGAAGAGGGATATTTAACAAGACATGGAAGGAATGACTCAATGAATGCATGTCATGCCTTTTCCACGCTGAAATGTCAGGTATCTGTATGCCTTCTTCTGGAAAGCTTGTCTTTATGATTTCTTTCTAGCAGATAGAGAGTTGTTGAGGTTTTGTCTTTTACTGTTTATTGTAATGCTAAGTGTAATTCTGATTGGTGAATAAAGATGTCAATAGCCAATAATAGCTGGGCAGAAGAGAAATACATGGGTGAGGTTGAGGTTTCTGAGGCTTGGGACCATGAGGAAGAAGAAACAGGTAGATTCTAACAGCATGGAGAGTCACAATTGTCCAGCTACCGTGTTGCTTAAGGCATGTTACAATATAAAGGCTCTGTGTGTGTATTTCATGTGGGAATGGTCTAAGGCAGGAAGAAACCCCATGCCAGGATTTATTTAAATGCTTTTACTACAGAGGGCACCATACCAGATGATGAAATAAGACTGGGGACTCTGAAGAAAGCCCAGTAAGCACATTGTTCTATAGAGACAAAGTGGGCTTTGAGGAAAGCATTCAGAGATAGTGTAGAGAACCAGAGTAAAGGGTGGAGTTGGTACCACTGGACCAGGGAAGGGAGAAAGTAATCCTGGCTCCCTGGGCTATGAGCAGGTGCTGACATGAACTTCTGAAGCATACCTCATGCCCCCTAGGCAACTTTGAAAAGCAGAAATGAAAAGAGATAAAGATTTTCTCTCTTCTCTCACTCTCTAACCTCTGCTCCAAGGTCTCATAGGAAGTCAACCAGAGTCCAGAAAGCTATGGCATTTGTGACAGCAGCCACAATAGATCTGTTTCACTATGGATGCCCAGGAGAATGACACTTGGACAAGGAGGGGCAGAGAAGTCTGCCCTGTGACAGCAGACTCCAAAAATGAGAGCGAGATCACAACTTTCCCCCAACATTGGAGATGAGCACAGGGCCTCTGTATGTCACGCAGGCATTTCTATATACTTCCTAGCAAAAAACAAAAACAAAAACAAAAACAGTCAGCAATATTTAAACACTGCAAAGAGTAAACAAATTGTGGGTAAAATTTCAAGTAAGTGGGGACAAGACTGGCTCCAGTAGCAGTGTCAGACCCTTGCTCACAGGAGTAAGGTTCAGAGTGATAGAGCAGGCACCTGGTATCCCCCTATGTGCTCTCCATATGGTTCAGGAGAGTGCATGCTACTGAATACACATGAGAGACACCATACACACACACACACACACACACACACACACACACACACACACATGTGCTAAACATGCACATACCTGAAAAGAAAAGAAAAAAGAGAGAGAGAGAGAAAGCCACACTAGTTGGACTCACATAAGCCCTTGTGGAAACCCAGTAAGTGTGACAGTCTCAGGGTGCCTCACAGCTCCCCAACCTTTAACCTTGCGTGATCGCTCATAGCCATATGACTTCAATCTTCCTCAAGCTTCCTTTCCACACAATTTAGTAAAATCAAGGCCCGCACATAAGTTGATTGTGCTGTATAAAACTGATCCCTGAGGCTTCTGACTCAGTTCTTTTCATCCTGGAAGTCTGAGCAGAAACAACCTTTTCTCCTAAACAAGTGTCAGGTCCCATGTTCCTGCAATGAATATAGTCCCATCCTGTTCATTTACGTCATAGGAAATTTTAGTCTCTGGTTATGTTGACTAGTAATTCCCTTGTTTAATACTCTTGTACAATTTTTTAAGAGGATTTATTTATTATTACATGTAAGTACACTGTAGCTGTCTTCAGACACACCAGAAGAGGGTATCAGATCTCATTACGGATGATTGTGAGCCACCATGTGGTTGCTGTGATTTGAACTCAGGACCGTCAGAAGAGCAGTCAGTGCTCTTAACTGCTGAGGCATGTCCCCAGCCCTCTGGTATAAATTTAATGACCTTTAAAGATTTACTTTATTATTTTATTTTTGCAAGTGGCTATGTGTCTATATGTGACTAAGTTTACATGAGCACAGGTGCCAGCAAAGACTACAGGCACCAAATCCCCTGGAGTTAGATTTATAGGTGATTGTGAGATGCTTAATATGGGTGTTGGTAACTGAACCCACGTCTTTCAGAAAAGCGATAAGTGCTCTTATCCACTCATGCATCCCTTTAACATCCTTCACGCACACAGGCAGGACCTTGTTTTTCTTGTCTCTATAGTAGCTTTCAGAGACCACTATAAATTTGCAAGCTATTGATTACACATCTCTTAAACAAGAGAATAGAAGCTGCTACATCTGCAGGGGATGGATACGTGCACATACATGTATGTATGTGTTATATGGTGCTTGCTGCTTTCCTCTTATGGTACCCAAATTTCTCTTAATTTTTTTCTCACGTTTTCCACCTTGAAGACAATGAAAACAATGTTAGACTACTTGTTTTTTTCTTGTGTATCTTACATTGAATTCAGTACTGTTGGTCAATCAACTGCTGTTTACCTACGGTATCCCAGGCACTGTTTGGTCTTGGATGTAAATTCAGGGCTTTGCTATTTCCATGTCTGTAGTTCTCTGAGACAATGGAAGTCAAGACAAGGAAGGACACATGGTAGGAATTCCTTTAGAAATTTTTGTACTTTATACTTGTAATCTGTGAATTACATATGGTAATAACAAGCCAACATGCTCCTAACTTGGCTGGCATAGGCCTATTCACGCTGATGAGCATTCCTGTTTTACATTTCAATAGTTGACACAAGTCTTGTTTGGTTTTCTATTTTATTTTCCTGCAGACAAGAAATATATGCAAGATAATTGTTTTAGGAAAAATAACTTTGCTCATGCACGTACAATTTAACTGAAGAACCATGTTTAGGAGGGTTTATTCCGCCAAGATGAGCGACTACCCATAGTAGGCAATGTGAACTGTAGATATTACTCTTTCTCATCCATAGACATGCTGTGGAAATACATAAGAAAAGCGGGAACAAGACACTGTGCCTTTTCTCTGCCTCCCTAACTTGATCCTTTTTCATTGCTGGTGAGACTATTTCCTTGCAGATTTTTGAATTATTCTATGAGAGTCAATGATATAATATATCCATGGTAATTTTATGGTAAAAATAATACCATTTTATCACTTTTAATGAGTTAGTTAAAATTTGTACATGTGGCTACAGAAGAGCTCTTGGCATTTTGCATTTTCCCATTTTAATTTCTAATATTCACCCTACAGACATAGAATTAGCAACGGGTACATTGTGCTTTGGGAGGAGCTTTATGTCTTTCTAGAAACTTTCTCTTCTATGAAGCCTTCAATCAGCTTGCAACAGTCTCAGATTAACCCCTAAACTTGAGATGATATTTGTACCTTGAAACTAGAGCTACCAGCAGTGTGCAAACTGTAACATGTGTCATTTGGGTATTTTATTAACAGTGGCTATAAAAATGTTCACACAGTAGTTCTGTAGTTCATGGACATTGGTAGGACAGAAATGAACTGTCACTGGTCAGGTGAGTCTGGAAACAGATAACTAGGCTTCTTATACTGATCAAAATGAGAAAGAGACCCTAGAAGGTCTATCAGCTGTGTCACTGGGAAGGTTTATAAAATATGTGACTACCCACAACAAAACACCCACTGTATCAATGTGTCACTGTGATTTAAGAATGCCTTTACCTGAGAACTTTTACAGAAAAAAGATTGGAATCCTATATCAGATTACAATTAGCATAACAGTGGGTGGTCTGTAAAGCAGAAGGACATAGGAAAGGAGGAGAAAGTAGGCAACACTGGTATCCTACCACCCACCATTATGTCACATAAAAATCTACTTAGCTATCACTTCTGTCATGGTTGCCCCAAGAGAATTCCCAATTTGAACCTTCTTCACTAGCATGTTTCTGTCATAAGAGATAGCTTCTTGGGAGAGAGAGGTGACAAAGTTGCTCAGGAATGTGAGGCCAGGCTGAGGAATACCAGCAAGACTCTCAAGAGATCAATACAAGGAGAATGAAAGATGAGGGGGAAGTCAGGACCGGGAGTGAGAAGAGAAGAGAAGGAAGAAGGGAGGGGGAGGGAGGAAGAGGAGGTGGAGAAAGGAGAATGGGAAGGAAGGGAGGAAGGTGATTCAAGGAAACAAGGAATGATGAGAAAACGTACGTGAGAGAGACATGGATAAGTATCAAGTTCATTTACTTTACCTTAGTATTTAAAGTTTAAATCGATTTTACAACTATAAGCCAAGAATAACATCAATTTTCTTCTGTGAAATTAGGCAGTCTCCCAGTCTAAAATCTCTGTCACTATCTCTCACAAATACAAGGCAGGAAGGTAATATCTAAGGATTATTAACTTTCTTTTCTCTTTTTTAAGTATTAGGAGAGAATTTCTTTAAAATATCCTTTTTATTACAATAGAAAGAGAAATGCACCAATATAAAGACATCAGGAAGAATGGCAATATGTTGAAATAAATTGGGATATAAGGTAAACATATGCTTAATTAATGATGCTAAACTAACCCGCTCGTTTTCCCCACTCACTTTAAGGACAAAGGCTAGAATTAATACCTGCTACACATTCCTGACTTCATACACTAATTGTGTGATCCTTCCAAGTGTGAGGTTATGGGACTTCTATTTTGATTTTTATTTATACATTAGTTTTCAAAACTTATTGTTCTTCATCATTTGATAAAGCTCATCTTTCCATTAAAGATAATACATTTTGAATGTGCAGTGAACAGAATCCCTTCCTCAAAAAGGTTAGGACGGTCACCAATGGTCTGTGTCCCTATCGGCCGAAATGATATTAGATTTGGTGAGGTGAGCCATATATCACAGGCACTCCCAGTGCTGGCCAAGGGGATATTTCACTGCATGGGAGGGGAGGATGTAGAATTACTCTGTGCTCTTTACTGCAGCATTTTATCTTAGGACATACCATTGACAGCCTCATTTTCATCATTTTTGGAGGGCTGGGTTGCTCTCCCTTTAGAAAGCATGAACACACAGTCACATATGCACAAGTACATGCACACACATACACAAACCACAACTGCACCCCTGAAAAATATTACAAAGCTCTTTTGGTCTGTTTTCTTTTACTTATTCCCAGGATTGATATATTTCACTATCTTTGTGTCTGTCTGTCTGTCTGTCTCTCTCTCTCTCTCTCTCTGTTTATGTGTGTGTGTGTGTGTCTCTCTGTTTGCTTCTTTCTCTGTGTGTTTTTTCCTGAAACCTTAACATTCCAAATTTATTGATACATGATTTAATCAGTTTATCATCATTTAAAAGCAATGATGGTTTATTAATTTTTATAACCAAGGCACAATACTGACTCTAACTAGATGGGTCAGGCTTGATGAATTAATTGATAAAATTAGTGGCAAAAAATGGTCTGTCATTAACTCTCCCTCGACTTGACCGTATAGAAACTTACAGTATTGAAGACTCATCAATGTAGACTATTTCAAATCAATTTTATTTTGACTTAAATTCTTGAAGTCACTTATCAATTTATTTGATTCTATATAAAAAACTCAAAATTCAACACGCTGTGGAAAGTAAAGTTTTGCATCCAATATTACTTTATCTTAGTTGCTTTTGTGTAAAGTGTGCACATGGAATTTTTCCTATTCCAGACCACTGAAAACATAATGAAATGGTTCAACTTTAATATATTTAAATCAACTAACATAAAAAAAAACTTTCCTTATACAGCAGTATGGCTATAGTCAAGATTTTCTAACTGAAGTTTTGTTACATGACAACACTACCTTTTCTACAATTCGCATTTGGTTTTTAAGAGAAAATTCAAATTTGTTTGGTTTAAGAAATTAGACATATAACTTTCCAAGTGGCTTTGATTTTCCTACAATAACTGCAAGCAGTTTTTATTCAATCAACCAATCAATGCATTCTTATTGAGCTGTTCCATTTACTGAGACTGCTGTGTACTGACTATTCTAACTTGCCGTGAGTGACTCCCTCCTTTAAGAAGCACATACAGAAAAATCAAGGGCAATGTGTCTTTTCTCATTGCCATTTTCTATTAATTATCTTACAGTTTTCTCTTTGATCAATGTTATTTTTCATAATTTAAAGTGTTAAGTTGTTTAAAGATGATGGTTCTTCCTCAAATGTTATGAGTCTTCTTTCTTTACATAACTAACTTTTCTCATGTCCTGTTCCCTTTCTTCAATACTCTTCCAATGCTTAATTCATGATTTAGTATATATATATATATGTACATATACATATATATATATATATATATATATATATATATATATATATATACTAAAACATTTTCTATATATACTAAAACATTATACTAAAGTATATATATATATATATATATATATATATATATATATATATATATACTAAGACATTTTCTTTATTTTTATAGCACATAATTTCTCTATTCTAAAAATTATAAAATTATTATTATGTTATGTTTGTTATGGTAGGTATGAATCAATGTTTCTAAATTACTTTTTTACTAAAAATGTGCAATGCCTTGCCTTCCATCTATTTTATTTTTGAGATTAAAATGCATTCTTAAATTGCAGAGAGTATGTTTGTATGGCGCTTTGTATGATACCCCACTATGCATACCATAGATAACTTTAGATCACTCAGCCCGTGTTCCTCAGCAGTTGGGAGAATTCTATTTGAATTTATTCTACTAAAGAAAAGTCCACACCAAAATTTTACTTTCTTATTAGAATTCACTAGAAGTCACTGTGAATAGATACATTATTGAAGGAGATAATGGCTCAAGAATCTTTGTCAAGGTAAGTGACCTTGAGCAGACATTACAGAAGTTCTAAAGTTGAAAGGTCACTTTATGCCATGAGGTTCACTGATTCGTGCCTGCAAATGCAGTGCAGAACTACATGGCAGATTTTCCAAGTTTCATGTGGAAAGATATAGTACTTCAGATTATGAGATGGCTCTGGGTGAGACTGCTGCCTGCACAAGCATTCAAACCTGAGTCCAAGCTCCCAGCACCTGTGTAAATAGCTGGGCATGAACCACTTGCCTATGGCCCCAGTATTTTGGGCAAGCAGAAACAAGAAGATCACTGAAGCCTGTTGGCCACTGACCTGGCTCTAAACTTACTGAGAGACCCTGCTGCAAAGGGATAAGATGGAGAAAGAGGAAGTGTAAATGTCCATGTTACCCCCTTCGCCTGCAAGTACGGACATGGACACAGAATCCTTCTATAAGCATACCTTTATTACACCATGTGGAGAAAGAGAGAGAGCCGTAGATGGGTCCCACTTAAATACACCTCAGTGTGACGTGTGTCGTCAGGATTGGCTGACTGCTCATTACCTCAAGTTACGCCCCGGGATGGGCGATGACTTAAGTGGCTTCGTCACAAGCACATGCGCACTGAAATTGTTTGCTTGTCCCAGGTTGGGGGTGGTGACAGAATGTTGGCGCCAACTTGGAATGGCGGCAGAACCAGCTCGGGCATGGCTCTCTACAAGGAAGATCCCCAGTCTCTTTCTGACTTCTGCAAGTATGAACCCAGTCACAAGTATGCATGTATATGTATATATGTCATATAATATTAACATGCATACATCCCCACATGCTTTACAAAAAGAATAAATAAACAAATGCCCAGGTCTCAAATAGTATCTTCATGTCATATTATCAAGGAAAATGTTCCTGAGAATCATTTTTAAATCTCTTTATTTCAAGTTGTGTATCTTTCTTTTTCGCTAGAAACATCTATAAAAGATCATGCCCTCTGTCGCAAGACTCCTGATACACTTTTCTTCTGCCTCAGTAGAGTAGTTATGTCCTCTTGATGGTGAATGAGCAGAAAGCTCTTTATCATCTTTTGTCTTGTTTTCATTCTGCCCTGAAGAAGAAAAGCAAGATAAGATAAAGGAAGTGGCTGCGGCTCCCAGACTATGCTCTGATGACTCCTGTAAAAATAACTGTTTCCAGGTCAATACATCTTTACTTTCCCTTCATAAAAGAGTAGAAGCTGTAAATAACACGAGGCAGAGATTTGTGTGGTACCCACATGACCCAACATCGTGTTTGAAATGCATTCTGCTGAGTTCTAACTTTGGCTTCTCATTAAGCCAAGTCATCGTTAATACCTACATGGTCTGAAAACACAAACCAGATGATACAAGAGCTATTCCACAATGGTACTAGACTCATACCTAAAGTGTGTGTGTGTGTGTGTGTGTGTGTGTGTGTGTGTGTGTGCATGTGTGGGTTGGGCAGGAGGTGTGTTTGTGTGCTATAAGTAAGCCTTCATATGGGTCTGTGCATCTGTGCCTTCAGTAACTAGGCATCCACATTAGGATAGGATCTTTTCTTAAATTGCTTTCCCCTTCATTTTTTAAAGACAGGGCCTCTCAAGGAAACGGGCACATAATAGCCCAGTGAACTTCAGAGTTGTGTGTCTCTACTTCCTGCCACTAATGTTCACAGTGCTACCAGGACTGGGATTATGCTGGGATTCTAAGTGCATACAGCCACGCCTATGCTTAACTGAATCTTCACTTTAGGTGTGACTGAATTTCTTAAATATCTTCATTATGTACATTTCCCATATACCTACCTGACTGCAGTTCTAGAGAAGTGTTCTTACCCTAGAGTTGTGGTGGAGAAACCTCTCTTAAGATCACAGTTGTGACCTGCACATTAAGGGAGGATGGATGATGCATATGCTCCAAGTTTGCCTGAAACAATTAACAGTAAAACATGTAACATGAGAAGAAATGTAAGTATGTAACTATGCAAAATGAACAGCCTGGAAAGCTGAGAGATGTGCTGTGGAACCATGTTTTAGAAAAAAATTTCTGATGGAAAAATTAAATTAGTTTAGCTGTAAAGTTAAATAGTGGTCTTTTCACTTCTCAGTAACCATAATTAAATGCAGAGGATGAAGCATTGGACACTGATGTTGGAGTTTGCTTCAGATATTAACAAAAGTCAACCTTCAACCCAATTCAACCATTCAAGACATTTTTCAGAATTTTGGACACAGTTCCATGAATGAGAGTTCATAGTTTCTCTAAGTGTTTGGCATTTTGCATGGCAGATGAATGGATGAATGAATTAAATAGATTATGTATGCTAGAGACTGTCACAGTGAGCTCAAATGCTCAATCTACTGAAAGCAAGTGTAATCAGAAGCTGATTCCTGGACGGTGACACCTCCAAAGGTCCATGGAACACTGGGAGACACACAGGGGCCAGCCAATTCATTGGATTCATTGAAAAACAGTTACTGCTTGCCTAGGAATTGTGCCAGTGAAGTACAACTCAGAGAGCACTGACTGTGTCCTGAAGTCACTCAGGCTTCCCTGTAAGAGAAGAGAAGAGATGAGGAACACAAGTGCTGGCAAGAAGCCAGGGCACAGAGACAGCCCTTAGGTTTGTTCAGTCCCAATGCCCACTTTGTCATCAGATTATTTGTCTTTTGTTGTTGAGTAACAAGTGCTATTTATATATTATGGATACTAATCCTATCAGAAGTCTACACAGCCAAATTTGCAGGAGCAGAAAGTACAATGGTACCTAATAAGGGCTGGAGGGAGTGAAAAGAGGGGTAATTGTCTGATGGATGATGAGTTTTTGTTTCATAACATGAAAAAGTTCTAGACATCTATTTTACAGTGTAAATATATGCAGCAACATTAAGGAGGAAACCGAAATCACGTAAAATGTCAAATTTCATGGTATGTGTTTTGCTGTAATTTTTTAAATGAAAGTGGAATCGTTTTGAGAGAGGATAAACTAGGTTTTGTTTTAAAGGAACAGGAGTCAGAAGGCCAGTGCTGTAACAGTATTTCTTCTGTGCACCGAAATTCACCCCGATTAGCAACAATCTCCAAACTCGGCAGAGGCAGTCAGTATGAAGACAGTTCTAATGCCTATTCAGGACAGTTTTACTCTTTAATGCTTTAAGAAGAAAGTTTGCTGGGTTTTTTGTTTGTTTGTTTGTTTTGTTTTGTTTTTGTTGTTGATGATGATTTATAGAATCAAATCTGTCTGTCTGCAAACGAAGCAACCATGGGTTCACGTGATTTTATTTTGCCCTAGTTTGGTCAAGATAATTGCTAGCATAATATTTGAAGCTAATTTTTAAACCCCAATATGCTTTAATCTTAATTATTTGTTTTTAAATTACCTTAGTCTGGTTCCTCCAAAATTCCTTCACAAGCTGCTAGCTCCAGCTTGTCTGAATTTGACAGGCATAACTGGAGAACTACCGGGTCTCCGTTATTCCCAGTGAGAACTTCATACTGAAGTCCCTCAAAGCACATCCGGTACTTAAAAGCACTTGGACACAGGGCTCATGAACCATGAACGGAGGAAAAGGAGCAAGCAAACATAACCTCTGCTCAAGCCAGAGGATTTCTGAAGTCTTTGCAGTCCGAGGTTTGAGATAACCTATTGACTTGTCCTTAAGGACTGATTGTGGGTCAGTCCTAGGGAAAAGAGCAAAGGTGAATTCTCAAAGGACAAGCAAGTCAAGGGTTTCTGTCGCTGGTGAGGCTGTAGTCACTTAAGTCACAGGACATACCTGGGGACCCAGATTCAGAATCGGGGACTCTGACTGAGCAGGAGCTGGCCTGGCTTGAAGAGAGGGAGATTAAAGGCAGGGGGCGGAGCTGCGGGGCGGTGAGGGCGCGGTTGGCGGTGGCGGGAGCAGGCGGGCTCATAGGCGGCGCCGCAGCCCTAGCCCGTCCGGCTCAGCGGTCTGCAGGTCCCGCGCTGCCCTGCTCCCTTAGTGCTCGGTTCCCGCACCGAGCGGCCGGTTGCGCGGACTCGTTCCGGAGAGTTTGCCCTAGAGCGCGGGCAAGTTTCTTCCCCAACCCGCTCTGCTAGAGTGGTACCTGCAACAGCTCCAGAGACGGATGCCGAGGTAACTGCACTGGGGCTAGGGGGATGCGTGTCTCTGATCACCTTGGTGGGCGCGGCTCTGGACGGGGTACCCGCATGGTACCATTGTGGCTTCATTACCCTTGGGGTTGAGAATGGCATCTTTTGACTCCGGTAATCCCCTCTTGGGGCATTGCAGCCCACTTTATTCCACTTTGTTAGATGTCCAAGGAGCGGAGAGTGGGAGAGGGTATGAAGACTTGGAGACCAGTGCAGGCACTCAGGGGTAACTTAGCAGCTACCTGGACTGAACTCCTGCCGCCCTACCCCCACCTCCTATCCCCAAGGTGCACTGTGAACTCCAGTATTCTGGCGACACACCCGCGTGAGGACAGGTAGAGCTTGGAAACAGGACACCGGAGGGAAGAGTGTTGAGTTTCCCAGTGCCGGTCTGTCCAGTCCTCTGGCTTGTTTGGTAGGAAGATGATTGTCCCTACCCCGGTGCCTCCTTTGCACTGGCCCCAAACTCCGTGCGACATTGCGGAGACTGCGGGCAAGGTGGGAGGGAAGATTCCAAGCAGGGGCTGAACAGTGGCTAAGCAGAGGGCTTGAGAGGGGCAAAGTGAGTCTCAGGTGTGAAGAAGGTGAGGGAGGAAGGATGCAGGGTTTACATTATCCCTAGGGATTCCTTTCCCGCCATTCCCCATCCCTCTTCTGCCTGGTTTGAACATCCTGCCTGCCAGCATGTTTCTATAGAAAGGCTAAAAGGTAGTTACGTTTGATGCCTGTCAGGAGTTATTTCCAACTATGTTCCCACGTGTGAAGTCTACAGCTGTGGTCCCTCTCCCTCAGATCCCAGTTAGCCAACCTCAATCCTCCCACAGGCAAATTGTGCCGGAATCAGCCCCAGGATTTTGAAAGAAATGGACAGACTATAAAACAGAGAGTATGTTTCTGTGAGCATCAACCACCCTCTCGCCCCCCCCCCCCGCGTTCTACCAAGGGGCCCAAACCAAAACACGGTAGATGTTTAATAGAAAATCCCTCAATTAGGATAATGATTAACCAATAGCTATTTCTCTACATTATTCTAGCTCTATGCAATTTTATTCTTATTATTCCTTCTCCCGCTGGCTTAAACAACACGGACTTATTGTAGACTCACACAAAACACAGTGTGACCATATTTAATATTTATCTGTCTCCCTGATTCAATGGCCCTACCACCTGCCACTTCCCCAGCGTAATCATAACACCATATGCCTGTCTACCAAACTGAGGATAGGAAGAATGTCATTGTTTTCCATGGGCAAAAGTTCCCAACTACCATATTTTGTTATTGCTGTTTAGATGAAGAGCTTCAGTCCAAATGAATCTGTTTGAGACAGGACAAATTTATACTTCTACCCAAAGCTTTCAAACAAAATACCTGAACATTCACAGTTGGTTAGGAAATGAGGGAAAATTAAACTATCATCAAGTGAGAAACATTTTGATTAAATACAGTCAATAAGAAACAACACTTATCAAACACCTAGGGGGAAAAATGAGAAGAACTTTTTAAAATTTTATTTGCTTTCAAACATTTCCACTGGGATAGTACCTTCCTTCAGAAAATGAGTACCTTGAATATAGAGTTGGTCTTTACTAACTGAACATCATAGTGTGTGATATAGGAGCTTGGTGACAGTCCAAAAAACAAGTGTTTTAAATCATCCACAACCATCTGTTCTCTTCCACTTGCTTACAGTGCAGTGTTTTATTCTCACAGGTATCTGAGCATGCTAACTCATTTCACACCTCTGCAGGAGCATCCCCAAAGCTGACACTGGTGTCAAATAGACCCACCTTTCACAACTGTTATCAGACTGCTAACTTTCTCCAGTAAGCCTTTGGTTCCAACCAAGGAAGAATTCAAAAGTCGTGAGGCATTTGACCAAGGCTTGCATATATTCCAGGAGGGTCTAACTGTTTGTACTTCCATCTTTTGCCTCTGCAGAGAAGTTGCACATTAATTTAGCTAAAGGATCTCTCAGTGATATTATTTCCTTCATGGTGAAAATGGGCATCATTTGATGCTCTAAAGACATGGGTGAAACATGTCTTGATCTCTAAAAGTGAATATGGCTGTACCAACTTCCTGGGGGAAAATAACAAATTTTAAAAAAATCAGTATTCTAGACATTGAACTAAATAGACATAGTGAAAGAGAGATGGCTCATTAGGATAAGGCGCTTGCTGTCAAGCTTGATGACCTGAGGTCAATTCCCAGGATTCACGTGGTTGAAGGTGAGAACAGACTCAATCTAGCTCTCCTCCCACATGCCCCTTATGAACACACAGCATGCACACATACCCACTGCTTCACTTACTTCTCTGTTGCTGCGATAAAGTGCATGGCCAAGGCAACTAATAAAAGAAAGTGTATAATTGAGCTTATGACTTCAGAGGATTAGGGTCCTTGATGCCAGAGCAAAGGGTTGACAGTGAAAATAGCTGAGAGCTCACATCTTGATGCAGAAGCAGGAAGTGGAGAGCATACTGGGAATGACAACTAGTCTTTGGAAACCTCAAAGACAGGCTGAGTAACATGCCTTCTCTAACAAGTTCACCCTGCCTCAGAGAGACCCAGAGCTCCTGTTGCTAGCTGCATATGTAGCAGAGGATGGCCTAGTTGGCCATCAATGGGAGGAGAGGCCATTGGCCTTGTGAAGATTCTATGCCCCAGTATAGCAGAATGCCAGGGCCAGGAAGCAGGAGTGGGTGGGTTAGGGAGCAGGGAGAGGGAGGAGGGTATAGGGGATTTTTGGAGAAGAAACTAGGAAAGGTGATAGCATTTAAAATGTCAATGAAGAAAATATTTAATTAAAAAGTTTTTTTTTTTAAAGTTCACTTATTCTAAATCCTTCCCAAAGAGTTTCACTAACTGGGGACCAAAAATTTAAACATAAGATCTTATAGGTCCATTCTTATTCAAATGACTACAACCCTAACACATACACACACACACACACACACACACACACACACACACACACCATGGATACACCTAAATAATGTACAACACTTCTCCCACAACTATTCCCATGTAAGAATAACATAGGACAGTAAATGATGAATGGCTTGTGGATATAGTAGTTTACATGTATGTCTTGAATTTGAATGAATCAGCATGCATGCAATTGAAAAATGGACCAACAACCTCTGTTTTTTAACTGTTATACAAGGTAGATTGAAGGTTTTGAAACCATTCCCATCCAATTCACTATTTTTCTGTAACTCAAACATTAGAAAGGTTTTGTGTGTGTGTGTGTGTGTGTGTGTGTGTGTGTGTGTGTGTACTCAAGTGTGTACAGGTGTACCTTTTGTTGTAAGAGTGTGTGCCCATGTATGCACACACATGTAGAAGCCAGAGAACAATCTTGGAGGTTGCTTTTCCTGAGGTTTCATCCACTGATTTTTTTTTTTTTTTGAGAGAAGGTCTCTCATTGACTTGGAGCTTACTGTTAGGTTTGGGTGACCTACCAGTGAGCCCCGTATCTGTTTGTCTCCACTTTTTTCACAGAAGTAAATATCATTGTAAGTCATTTCTATAGCTCCATGTTTATTTACAAGTCATAAAAATGTAAAGCCATATGATGTGTAGGTGTGTGTGTGTGTGTGTGTGTGTGTGTGTGTGTGTGTGTTCACATGCTCATACAATTCAGTAGTTTCCCTGTCCCCCTAAATATTTGGGATTATTTATCACTCAAAATTGAGTCCTTCAGAATAGACAGAATATTAGAGCTATTGCTTTAACTCAGAGCTGAGTGTAGCACCCCAATCTACTTTTCTGATTTTAAGAGAAAGATGGTGGTGATTTTTGCCCATATTGCAAATACTTGATACCTAAAGAGTAATGGAAACCCAGATTAGACTTCTTATTGCCCATAGAATCATGGACTGTGTTTATTTTGAAAATCTTAAGGTTTTAACTTAGAAGCAGCAGAGAACTGAACAGGGTAAACCCAAACTATAGATAATTCTGAACGTAAAGTTGCCCTTAAAATATAGTCTAATTTAAATCTTTATTTCTTACATAAGAATATGTTACCTCTTATTATTTTGGTGTACTAAAAATGAATTATTGAGGGGAAGCTGTTTTACCATGTATAGTAGGCACTCTGAATTATTCATTTTAATGAGAGGAATAGAAGCAGAGATAATCTAAAATCATGGTTATTTAAAAAGTCATTTGTGTTTGTCTTTAGAATAAGGTATGTGTTTGGTTTGAAAAAGATTTTCATTGTTATTGTGGGCAAGTTGCCTTTCTAATTTTGTTTTTGTTTAGGTTAATTTTTAAATGAGCTTACATGCCTCAAATACCAAAACCAGTTTCTAAGGAGGTGGGGCAGGTGGGCATCTTGCCCAGAAACAAGCTGGGTGACAGAAATAAGCAAATCTGGAACAAAAACTTCCCAGTGAATTATGTATAATTCACAGCAAGATAATCACGACTGTATTGTATGCCATTTAATGGACAAGTCAAGCATTGGATAGGTTCCTGGGGAAAACAAGGTTTGTTTGTTTTCTCTCTCTCTCTCTCTCTCTCTCTCTCTCTCTCTCTCTCTCTCTCTCTCTCTCTCTCTCTCCTCTCTCATATATGCATATGTGTGTGGATAAACATGGAGGCCAAAGATAACTCATTTCTTCCTTTATTGTGTTCTACATTATTTTCTAATGTTCTGAGATAATCCTTGAACCGGAAGTTCACTGATCTGTTGTCTGGTCAATGAGCTCCAGGGATCCGCTGGTCTTCACCCCCCAGTGCTGAGATCATAGGCAGGAACTTCCATTCCTTGAGTGCTGGGGATTGGAACTTAGATACTCAATGCTTAGTGAGTACTTTTACCACTGAGTCATCTTCTTGGCTTCCAGTAAGAGTGCTTTAGCCCAAATTTGGGAACTTTAGTCTTACTTCATATCTATCAGAGGCTAGTAATATGTTTGAAAATATCATAATGAGTGTTTATGAGACCTAAATAGAAACATATTAGTTTACAAGTCTCACAAAGTTGAATTTTCAAGTGTTTTTCTAATGTCTATACCTGTGTATGGTGTTGAGTGACATTCCCAAGCCTAGTGGAGGAATTTGCAAAAGCAGTAACAGCAAGAAGCCATCTGAATAAGGGGTTTGGACCATTTGATCTCTGTACCTATGTTCCAAATCAAAACCACATTTCTCCAATGGGTCCCTTTCAAGTATCCACTGTTACCATGGACTGAGTTAGATAAAATAGTTGAGGTTCAGCAAGACTGCCAATTTAACAGATTTCTATTGTGTTTTTCAAAAGTTCTAAGGCAAAATTGCTTGTGGATGAAATAGTTGCTTGAACAGGAAGCTGAATCAAAAACAACACTTGCAGTTAAATGCTTTGTTTATAGTCAGTGTTTAGTTGCATATAGACTTGTGGAGTTGCTGACCCTGTGGTCTCAAAAGAATCAGAAAACTGCTGTGTCAAAGGTTAGAAATGCCAAAAATATATGATTGGAAAAGCAGATAAGATCATTTTTATTGCAAGAATTCACAGCCAAATTGTAGTTTTTATAGACGTGGAGAGAATGGCAATAGAAGAGGAGATGTAGTCTTCAGAACCAAGGCTATATCCTCAGAATAAATGTACTTACTGCTAAACATGGAGGGATACATTTTGGCTTTTATAAGGCATGACATCTTTTTAGAGGCTAGACTAGGATGAGTATTTTAGAGGCAATATCGTGGTTGGAAACATAAAAATTGAGACCTACAGGATCTATTTTATAATAAATTTATTATGGGAATCAATTTCACTTGGACAGTGCTGAAGTATTCAAATGAAAATTATACATTTTGTCTGGCAGTGGTGACGCAGGCCTTTAATCCCAGCACTTGGGAGGCAGAGGCAGGTGGATTTCTGTGTTCGAGGCCAGCCTGGTCTACAAAGTGAGTTCCAGGACAGCCAGGGCTACACAGAGAAACCCTGTCTCTAAAAACCAACAAAAACAAACAAACAAAAAACAAAAAACAACAAAAAACAAAACAAAAACAACAACAAAAAGAAAATTATATATATATATATATATATATATATATATATATATATATATATATATATATATATATATATATATATATATATATTGCAGAGATAAAAAGATGTTAAAAATAATTTATTACAGTTTAATAGTTAAGGGAATGATGGTGGACCACAGGGATCACAGTGAGTTAATGAAAGCCACACTGTTAGTGAGTGGCAGAAACCAGACACCTGCTCTGACTCACTCCAACCCAGCCACAGTACAGAAAATGACGAAGTTAGAGGTGGGTGTTGACACTCCTGGCTGTGGCAGCATCACTGGTCTGCAGTAGTTACCAGCGAAGTGATACAGAGGTGTTGGCAAATGCAGAAGTCTGATTGGCTGTCTTCTGCCAAACATGGAGCAGTCACTGCATCAGCCTCTGGTCCTTAGTCTCCACTTTCTTACTGAAAACAGTTATTTTCTGTTACTTTATTCATGTTCTGAAATGTAATTTGCACTAATGTAGTTAGTGAAAATATCAGTAATGGATAGGAACCCCTCTCCACTCCCAGAACAACAGTGATTTGTCTCTCTCTGTGCTGTTTAGAGATAACTTCACTAGAGCACAGAACAGTCAGAGCTGGAGCGCATGCCTGTGCACAGTAAGATATACACCCAAGATATGTTTGAATTTAACACAAATAAAGGTATTAGAAGAAATGGAGTATGAGAAGTCCAGGGAAATGACACAGTGAGGGTGGACTGAGGGGAGACTAATCACAAAGCACGGAGAAGGGAAAAGGAAGTAGTCGTTACTGTCAAATGGGGAGTAATTGCTAAGGCAAATACAGACAGTTGGAGCAGAGAAATATGGAACCGTGCTTTGCAATAAGAGAATGAGTACCCTTGACCGGTGCCTCCACGCTTCTGACAGCTCCATGAAACATGATCCCTTTGTTCCTTAGGGATATAAACTCTGCTTCTGTGACCTCTGCCGTTTGCCTGCACGGTGTTGGTAACACCATACTCAAGTGAAAACTACTGATTTAGTGCTGTTATTTACATTATTGTTATACAGTTTTCACTCCAAAACCAGAAGGCAGAGTACACAAAGTGACTACATCCCCTAGCAACCTTCCTGTAAATTTCTAAGCTTTGGTTGAAATTCTTAACAAATTCTTAATTATGACTGGCACCATTCTGCGCTTTGATATTCAGAAGTTTAGTTCAGAGACACGCGGGATGCTTGGGAGATTTTATTATGTGGGACCTCTACTCTTACTGAAAGACAGCAGCCACTGCCCCTGACTAAAACTGTGGCTCCTCTGAGGGTACACATCACTTCTTAAGATATTTCCAAGGGGTAACACTGGCCTTAATGAGAACCGTATAGCTGTGGAAACACGATCTTTATGTAGGGTGAGATTATATCCCATGCTGCTATTGTCTGTTCACACACCTTTTCAGTGGGATTACCTCGCTTGCCCACTGGTGTCCTGTCTTTAGTATATTGAAGCCATGCACTTCATTGCCCTCTAATGGGGGAGTGCCTTCTGCCTTTGCTTTTAATATATTTGTAATATTTCTCTCGTACTTGTTTCACATAGGAAACTATTTACTTGTAAATAACTTTGAGTGTTGAATACTAGTGTATAAATGGACTAATATCTTCATTCTCTCAAGCCATGACTCTGCTTAAATGCATATCTGAAGAGAGCATTAAAAGCTTTCATTTGTATGTGTATATACATATGTATACATATATATGAACTTAAAATATGTAAATTTACACATGTATTTTGTGTATTGTGTTTATATCATATTTGTACTTATGTATATGTAACTGTAGACAGTAGAAACAGAAGGTGAAATCTTTATTAAAGTTGCATTTTTAACATTCTTGAAAAATGATTATGCAAACAAGAAATTGCACTAGTCCAATATTAGAAGTCACACATAATATATCATGTTTCAAATCATGCTTATAGCAGAGGCCAAAATCTATTGCCAACCAAAATAAATTATTGAATTAGAATTTTGTTATACTGCTTTAAGTAAATGTGCCCATGTTAGAATATAGGAGTTGGGAGATTATAGAGTTTCAATGTCTGCCTTAGAGATGTTTAATCCTTGCAATGTTTACACTCAAAAAAAAAAAAAACCAACTTATCTTCTCTTCACAAAATATACTATTTACAAAGAGGTGAAAATTTTGAAGAATGTGTGTGTGTGTGTGTGTGTGTGTGTGTGTGTGTGTGTGTACATACATGTGCTATAAAGTTATGTAAATTTCAAGAAAAGAATAAAATTCAAATGTTCTTACTTGAAATATTCCTTCTCTATGGCCATATATGAATCTTATGCTTATGAGAATGAAGAGTTAATATAAACTGTCATTTCAGTATTGGAGATAAGCAAGCAACTTTGACTAAATGACTGCACTTCAAGACATTTTTCCCCATAGATACTTCCCACTTTGATGTGTCGTTCAGAACATCATATACCTTACTGCCTTTAAAAGCGACACACTTGATGGAGGGCGTGGTGTGTCTGGGTGGAAGTGAGTATCCAATTGCTCTTACTGAGCACTGAACTCTACTCTGGAGACTATAGGTCACCCATCTGAAAGGTAGCTCTTCCTACAAAAGAGATGCAGCCATGGTACAGAACACAATTTTCCCATGATTGTTTTCCTGTGTATAGTTCATTGACACTAGAAGACTCCTGGTCAATTGAATGGCTCAAATCCAATGTCAGATTGACCCCTAAATTTCCTCGTCTTCTTGTCTACTTTTGTTACAGTTTCTAATGTAAGTCCATCAGTGCCATGGGAGTTGATGAAAGATGAGGTTGGCTGTGGGATTGTGAGTTGTAAGTAGAGGAGGCTCTGCTGTCATCCCAGGAAGATCTATAGAGGCAGTAAAATTTTATTGGGATCTCTGCTGTTTCTTGTTCTGTGTTTTATTTGTGCAAGGAATAAAGGCGAATATTATGAAAGTAAGCCATCCTTCCTCTCCTCTCCTGTTAGCTTGGAGATTTGAGAGAAAAACTTTGTGAGAATGAACAGACGCAAGACATTCCATCTCTCCACCCACATAACCCCCCTTTATTATAGCGGTGAGGGGTTACTCTTAGTTGAACTCTACAGAACATGATTGTGTGGAGGAACGCACCTATCCGGTGTGATGAGGATATTTCAGAATCTCCCTGCTGTTGTTAGTGAAAACAGGCAAACACACAAGAGAGACAGCACTGTTCATGCAGGAGTATGCTCCGTACTTTTTCCATGGTTTCACAACCAGGAAGTTCCTAATTCCACTTAGCTTAGCAAATCATTTCTGTCAGTTTTTCTTTCTTCATTTTTACCCAGAAGGAATTAAAACAGTATAAGCTAGTTTTAAGTAAACCTCATCTGTGAAGACCTAGAGAGAACGATCTTATCTCTGTATTATAAAAGTTAAGTTCAAAACAAAATAAAGTTAATGAGTTTAGAAACATATTTCTAAATAAAGTTGAGTTTTCCCACAGGAGTCTATGAATGGATACTCAAAACGTAAGCAATTTCTTTCTTTCTCAAAGATCAATTTCTCAAACATTAAAAATAAAACTTAGGATCTGGGGAGATGTCTCAGAAACTAAAATCAATTGGAACTCTTCCAAAGGATCTGGGTTCAATTTCCAGCACCCATGTGGCAGCAGACACATAGCTGGTAGCTGGTGCAAAGACTTACATGTGGGCAAAACACTCAAAATGAAATTTTAAAACAATAAAGCTTACTTATTAGCAATGTTGTTGAACATGCACTGCGTCTACCCTATGCCACTGTACCCTGTGCCCTTTACACTTTATTCTCAGCTAGGACCTACTATCATCAGGGACAACTGGTCCATGACTCCTGTAAGGCTGATGTCAGCTGAATGAACTGCTGTGGTTTCTCCAGCTCTTTTTATCTGGGGCCCAAGATGCACAGCTATCAAATAGTTAAAGAGCTACCTGAATTACACAACACTTTATAGCTTGAGCCTACATATACATCACTAGATGAAAACTGTGGTACAGTTGTTTTCTTTTTGAAATATTGATGATTAGATAATTATAGCAGCATCCAGAAAATGAGCTTGACCATCACTTAGCTCCCAAATACCAAAGATCATTCATTTACAACATCAGGACTTTGACTCTTTTGAGGTTTTTCCCCACATACAGATATCAAGTACTGTTCAGTAAGTATTTTATGAATTATTTGTATACATTTAATATAGAATGCTTTGAGGCCCATAAACATGGCTCAGAAAGCCTCAATAAGTTTCACAAATCATGCTTGGTATATCTTCTCTTCTCCTCTTCACACAAAACTCCAATATCCACAAACCAAATCTGTGTGCTGTCTTCAACAGTCTCTCTCCATCAGCCACCGTCAAGCATTTCATCATATCTTTAAACTTGCTCCCACAGTACATTACTAACATGTTTCTGCCACCACTGGAGTCTAAGCTGTCACTCTTCTCATAGATCATAGCAGATGTGCCAACATTTTGGGAGTGACCTGGCAGTGCCCCATCTCCAATACAGGAACAGACAAGCCTCTATCACTCCTCTTATTGCATACATCACTTACATAGATTGCCATTACTTTGTTCAAGGCAAAGACCAAGACTACATAATCTGATTCCTTGAAGCACAGAGAAGTTAGACTCCTGCAGTCTCATCTCTTCGTGGTTCACCTACTTTCCTCTGCCCCAGCTGTCTGGATGGCTTCCACTTGTTCCAACTTACCATACTCTCATCCCCATACAACCTGAATACCATGCACAGATAGAGCCTGATTAACTCATAGTTAATGTCATCAATATAGCAACTTATATTGCAGCTCCTCAAGTGATCCAAATCCCTTCTCATATACATTTAAACACAAATACATATATCTGCTGCATAACTATTTAATAGTTATGTATCTACATCTTCCAGTGTCCTCTTCACTATGTATCATATTATCCACTAAAGTAAGGGCTAATCTAGTTTCGTGATTGTTGCTTTCCAAGAAAAGCAATATGCTTTTAGCAATATGCTAAAGTGCTTACTTAGATCAGGATTGAATTATATAAATATTTGCTGAATGAATGCTGACTGAGCCTTCATTTATTTATCCGTATAAGTAGCCATTCTTGTGTATAAACTACATGCATTCATCATCCAGTGTTTTACTGTTGTGAAGAGACACCATGACCATTTAATTGGGGTTTACTTTCAGTTTCAGAGGCTTAGTCCATAATATTCATGGTCAGGAATATAGTGGTACACAGGCAGATGTGCTAGCTCAGACTTCTGCATCCAGATCTGAAGGCGGTAGGAAGGCAGGAGGGACTAATTTGGTCTTTAGAAACCCCAAAACCCCGCCCCCAGGGACACACTTTCTCCAATGAGGCCACACCTACTCCCACTAGACCACTCTTCTAATGGATCAGGTAGTGCCACTCACTGATTCACATATATAAACTTATGGGGCCATTCTTAGTTAAAGCACCACACTGCACATCAAAGCACACTTATACCACGTTCATCATCTAGTGAAAATAAATAGGCAGATGCTTGTGAACTACATGGCCTCACTCATTTTCTTTATAACCTCCCCAAGTGGCATACTTTTTTCTTCTATCTCTTCACTTTCCGTGTTTTAGAAGTCATTTGAGGAAGAAATTGCTCAAAACTGATGAGAGTATATCAAAGGCACATAATGGGTTCTCACTGGGTAAATCTGGGATCTTCAGAGCATGAAAAGTAATAATACATCTAAAGAATTAGAGTATACATAGGGAAGAAAACCCTCTCTGACCCCATAGTGTAGAAGGAGAATGGGAGAGAGAACAGTCACCACTTCAGTGAGTCACACAACAGATCATTTAACAATACAAGCAACCTTTTAACCACTATTATAACAATATTAGCAAATGTTCCACTGCTCAGTAAGTGGTCCCCAGGGACAGAATATTCCCATTATCTTGGATGGCACCACAGTCTGCCTATTATTTACAAAGGAGAAAAAACCTTCACACCTTTATCACCTTAACCATATGATCAGACTTAGTATTCCCAGTGGCAGAACAGATTCGCTTCTTCAAAGTCCCATCAAAACAAAACAAACAAGCAAAACAGGAAGATAGTACAAAATTGGAGGAGACCTGGTGAATAACTATGGGCCTTCCTTCTTGACTAGACTCTGGATTTCGAGCAAAGTTTTAATGGAGAATATCAGAACATTTGAGGAGTGTGAACTTCAAGAGCATTGCACCTATGTTAGATTTGTTGAATGACAACCCTAAGGTGATTTATGGGAGGATATGTTCTTTGGAGCATTCCAAATACTTGGGGCTAAGTCACAGAGTCTCTTCTACTTGCTTTAAAGTAACAAGAATTTGTCCTGATAAAACATGGGGGAAATTTTGAATATGGCAAAATAATATCTATCACTGAATGCTGTAGCAAGTCTTTGGTTACTTTGTGGTTTTCTTCTTTCTTCCACCCTTCTCCACCCTTTCAACCCCGTAACACTAGACAGAGAGAAAAAAAAATGGGGAGAGAAGAAAGAGATCCCTGACTAAAGTCAGAGTTGGATAGGGGGTGCCATTATCATTACAATACTTACTGCTGAGGAGGGGTGCCAAATTCCTAGGGGCAAGTTTGATTTTAGACATCAAGATATCTAGTTTCTTCTTGCTTTTTTTGTGCATAATTACTTAACAAACTAAGACCAACGAACAACCTTCTTGAGTGGTCAACCACCACTGATCCCACCTGTTGGGTTCTAGCATTTATAAACCCTCCGAGAAGTCCCCAGCATTCCAAATATTACACAAGTGCAACTATCTGCAGCTGTCAAAACTATGCCTCTGCTAGAGCATGAGGCAAATCACAGTCAGCTGCTGCGAAGCAGCTGCATATTCCCGCACCTGGGATTAAAGCCAAATCCTGTTCTTATACTACTTCTGCTTTCTTTAAAGAAACCAATATTCCAAAATTGTCACTAGAGAATGTAAATAAAAATTGCCCTATATTCATCATATTATGGGTAAATTTGTGCTTTAGATATCTGTCAGAATAAAAACTGGGAGAAATACTCTGTCCTTCTCAGCCAACTATGTAAACAATATTATTTTTACATACAGTGAGCTATTGTGAACAAAAGTAGTTTAGCCACTTAGTAACATTTCTGAATATATCTGCTATCTATATTCAACATCTCATAATAATTTCATAACTGATAACATATAAAGCAAAACTTCTCCTATTTGAAAGCTAGTGAGGCAGTATCTCTAAAAGAAAATTTTAAAAGAGTAACAAGAAAAAAAGATTCCCCCAAAATAATACATTTTAAGCAATGTTTTAGTCAATGTAGGAGATGACACATAGTGACAATATAAAAAACTAACATGTAAATTAATATTCTCCAATATTCTAGTTATACTTGGGAATATTTTAGCATAGGAAATACTGAACAGAAATGTGGCTTCCCTGGGAATATGTTTTTGTTTTGTTTTCATATCTTTCCAGAATATGAGTGCTTATCTATCCAACAACATATTGAATCTGTGATAACCATTAGTAAAGTGTCTGCAACTGAGTAAAATCCTTGTGAAGACCATTGAAATTTGGCCAGTACTCAATGGGGTTAAAGACCCAGTGCGATTCTCTTCACACATTGTTAAAAGAGCAAGGATGTTAGTGTTAGGTATCAGGGGACAGATACTTAAGCCTAAAACATCAGTTTATCAAAGCACTCCAAAACCAGATAGATGGGTCGATAGGAAAATCTCCATTTATTCAATAAAAACTTATTGAGAACCAATTTAACATCAAACTAAATAAAAAAAAAAAAGAATAAAATTTGAAATGAATTTACTTTCACTTGAATTGAAAATGTTAATTTTAAAATAACTATGTAAACGTTTTCTCCTATTGTTATTAAAATTTATAATATAGTCCTATTCTGGACTCTCTATGAATAAATACTACTTGATGTTAATATAACATTTAGGACTACTTCAGACAGGATCTTCATGTAACCAAAGCAAATGGAATAATCCTTTATTAATGAGAACATTTATTATCCAACATATGTCATAGAACACAACTCACATTTTAGTATACAATATAATAAACCAACGATAAGAATAAAAATAGATATTTTGTATAATATCTCACAGCATAGTTCATAAATTATTATAATACTGGCAAAGAGAAAGAGTTTCTGAAAGACATGTGATAATTGGTCCCTTGATATGCACATTGTTTTAAAACCCACATTGGTTTAAGTATCACTGATTTTCAGACCAATGAACCCAAATATCAGTGATCACTCTAAAGTTGCTATTGTTCTCATAAGGGAGAAAGAGCAACACATTGCTATAAGGTTATTGTCTGTCTTCATGGAGTCTTCATCCTCCAACAAATGTAATGTAGCTTTGTTCTCATGTTCTCAATCCCCATACCTTCACTCATATTTATAACTGTAGTAAATTGAATGATGCCATATGGTACTGAGAGAATTCTAAGACTTAAGAGGACTGGGTGAAATTGAATTTAGTGGTTTTATTAAACTGTTAATATTTTATTTCATTTTTTTCTGAAGTTTCAAGACCATGAATAAGTTAAAAGTTGTTTGAATTTATAGCTATAGAAAGGCGGACTTTCATATAGAATTTGCTATTAAAAGAAAACAGCTCTGCAAACAATTTGTGTAGGTAATTATTAGCTAGAAGCTATTTGTACTCTAAGTTATTGCATATACACATATGATAATAAGACTTTGCACAAATGGAAACTTTTGATAATAAATCCATGTAAATGATCGTGCCTGGGGAAATAATTCTAGATGTTATAAGTGTATTTGAATTGCCTGCAACCAGAATGCAGACTTCTAGAGCAAGTATGTGACTATTTTTCATTCATGATATTTAATAGGTCATTGTACCTAAAGTCTCAGAAAGGAAGAATAAAACAAGCAGTGGAAACTGTACTTCTGTTGTTTGTGCACTTATTAACATGTTGCAGCAACGGGAGAATTGGCAAAGTAGCACTGTGAATCTCTCACCAACAGTATGCTAAGCCACACTCAACATCACAGTTATCACATAGGTAAATATAGGTAAATATAAATGCCTGATCCTGACCTTGGCACTACTCTCATCATTGCATGTGGAAATTACTGAATAATTGGATTTTGTCTTTGTGGTATCTGGAGCCCACTTGGAAAAAGCACACACAGAAAGATGAAACCCAGAACCTCTACACCCTCTTTATGAGCCACAAACCTTCATGGCATTTCATGGGACTGTGCACTATTCCCATGTCAGGCCAGCTGCATTATATACTATACACATGAAAATAAGATGAAGGGCCACCCCCTCTCATTATTTTAGATTCTGGTTCTATTTGTGTTATTACGGCAATCTTGTATTTTTCATTTACATAAAACCAGTGCTCATGTGTTAGTGTTTCACTACCGTTTTCCATGCTGAATAATTTTGGGTGGTGCTGTGACTAGCTAGATTCCATGCTCAGTGGGATCTTTTCTAAGCAACACACCACACATTCTACTTTCTCAGTGTTTTTTCCTTTACTCTTTTTGTCTTCTATCTCTGACCCTGACCCACATTGCTTGGCCCCTCTGTCTCTAGTCTGCATACTGTTGTCTAGTTACCTTCCTTTCCTTTCCTTTCCTTTCCTTTCCTTTCCTTTCCTTTCCTTTCCTTTCCTTTCCTTTCCTTTCCTTTCCTTTCCTTTCCTTTCCTTTCCTTCCCTTCCCTTCCCTTCCCTTCCCTTCCCTTCCCTTTTCTTTTCTTCTCTTCTCTTCTCTTCTCTTCTCTTCTCTTTTCTTTTCTTTTCTTTTCTTTTCTTTTCTTTTCTTTTCTTTTCTTTTCTTTTTTGTTGTTGTTTTTCATGATAGGGTTTCTCTGGATAGCCCTGGCTATCCTGGAGGCTGTCCTCAAACTCAGAAATTGGCCAGCCTCTGCCTTCCAAGAGCTGGGATTAAAGGCGTGCGCCACCACCGCCCAGCTACCTTCCACTCTTAATCCAGTGCCATGAAACAGTAGAGTTGGCGTCTTGCCCTGCTGCAGCTCCAGTGTAGGTCTTGTCTAGAGCACTCTCATCAAGCTTACGCCAGTTGCTCCTGAGTTAGTGCATTCAGAAACCTGTAACTGTGCTGTGATATAGAGCTCCATTCTTTTACTTACTTCCCCCTAGAGCACCCTCACCAGGAAGACTGTTGTAATATCTGATAAAAATGGTGGGCATGGTTATTTTCCTCAACCACACAGCCCCAGTTATACTGTGTTTCAACAGGAAAACATACTTTCTTACAGCCTACTTATGTCTAAGCTCTCATTGATCCAATCTCAGTGGAGAGATCTGCAGGTCTACAGTATGAATTTTACAAAATTTCATGTTCCAATGAAGATGTTTGTCTTGAAGCTACCCCAACCCCATCCCTGGCCCTTCCACTGTATTAATAAACCTTTGTCTTTGTTACATAGTGCAAAGGTGAATTCCTTCACTGCCCACCAGTTCCCTACCCTACCACATTCACAGTCTCTAGATATCTTAATTTTCCTGTCTTGCTTCTATTAAAAATAATTCATGTTCAACTTAAGGCTCAATAATGCTTTTGTTAATTATTATCCTTGTCTAGTTCTATGCAGATTTTAGAGAACTTAGCAGACATGTTTTAAGGTCAGTGGTTTATATAGTGATGCTTTTCTAACTTAATTGAAAATCTAGTTCTCCTCTCACTCTTTCATGTCCTACAGTTCTAACATGTGCCACAGAGGAATACGAAATCTTTGCTTCACCATCAGCTCATGTTTCAGATATCTAGTCACTATTTTTGGCATCAAATATTTTATTTAATGCATAAATAAAATGATAAATATATATAGGCAATTAAAAGAATAATAATAAAAGAATATATATGTATGCATTGTCAAACTAGTATACTGGTTTTGTCAGGGAACAAAACCTGTCAGCAACTTTGTATCTTGTGTGATTAATATAAATGCAATAAAGGTCCATTCACATTGTACTCACTGATAATCAGTGTAGAACTTCTGCTTCACAAAGTAACTCAGGGTTCCAGCTTGCCCCATTTTCTCAGTGCTGTGTTTCTTTTTGTGTCTCTACTGTTTACTCTTCAGGTAACAAAGACTATAGATAATTGTGTAGAACATTTTAGGTATCAGTTTTGTTCATATTCCACCTTACTGTAATGGGAAGCAACAAAAACATCCTGGCAGTGAGTTCAGGAATCAGAGCAAAGAGAAGCCAGAGAACACAGGGTGTGGTTCCTCTGCATTTTCTGTGTGCTTCTCTCATTTGCTCATTCAAAGAACTGGCCAACTTTAGGAATTGCATCTTAATGGTCTCCTACTTTCCCATGTCTATATACCTCAAGTGAAATCCTTCAGTACTTTCCTGACTTTGGTCCTTATACAAACAGAAATATATTGTACAAAAATGGAACTTAGTTATATCATTTGAAAAGAATACAAATTTATACATGTATGAAAGAATACACTATTTTTGTTGCATAAACTTTTTGACACTACTACTCATTATTATATGCTGTTAATAATTGTGATTGGATATTCTCTGGGTCACTGAAAGAAATTCATTCAACATTATGCCAATTCATTGACAGATTCATCCATACTTTCCTATAACACACACTTACTTTATATTTGTAAAACTATGTGCTACAGAGAATAAAACTATGATATAGTTCCAAACATATGTAAGAACATAATATTTTTCTAGTGAATTTTACTTTTCAGTAAACAACACATTTTACCTTAAGTTGAATTTGGTACTAAGACTTATTTTTTTCTAATTTTTGATAGTTACTACAGTTTTCAATTGATTTATATTTACATAATTAATCTTGGTATACTCTCTATTTGCTTACCGGCAATTCTATCTTCATGTTCTAAATCTTAAAAGAAAATTTTGGTAGCTTTAAAAATCTAAAGGAATAGTTGTTATATTTTAATGTCTTGTAGCTCCATTGAATCTAAGGTTTACTTTCTCATTCTTGTGTATGTGTATAGTTGAACATGCATGTTCAGATTGTGCATGCTCCTGTGTGTGCAGGTATGGCTGCAAGTTTGTGTACATGTGTGTAAAGGTCAGAATTCAATCTTGGATGCCACTCCTCACATGCTATCCACCTTGTTTTTTGAGACAACATCTCTTGCTGGTTTAGAATTCCCCAAATAGGCTAAGACTTCTGGCTAGTGAACTCCTGAAATCCCTCTCTCAAGACCTTCCCTGATTTGGGATTACAAGGGTACACCATTATCAGGCATGGTGGCCTAGACCTTTAACCCCAGCACTTGGGAGGCAGACAGATGGCTGTGGGTTCAAAGACAGCTTAAGCTACACAGTGAGTTCCAGGACAACCATGGTTATGTAGAGAGACACTGTCTCAACAAAACAAAGCAATGGCGAACTCCAGGCTGAGATATACATGTGTACATACATACATACATACATACATACATACATACTTAAATACAGTTATATACCATGTAGTATGTGTGTGTCTGTCTCTGTGCGTATATGTGCATGTGTATGTTCCCAAAGACTGAACTCAGGTCATTATGCTTGATGTCAAACACTTTATCAGCTGAGCTAGAGCTCCAGCACCTAGACCTGTCTTTGTTCCCACCAATCAGACAGTTTTTATTTTAATCAGTAAGCAATATTAATTTATCTATGTACTTACCATATTCTTTGCTTAGTATTATTTTTTTTATTCAACTTTTTCATTCTAAATCCTAAAAGACAGATCTTCTGGGCTTAGGATATGAAGACCAGTTATTACGTTTTTGTATTTTGCAGCTATGATTAGTATAATTTTTAAACTTTTCTTTTTTTCCCTGAAATTAGAAATGTCTTGTTTTGACACTTTCTTAATATCCCAAGTTTTTATCATTGATTCAAGATAGCTCTCTATCATTGGCTAAATACTCTACCTAGATGTTCAGGAAAAATAGCACAAGGCCAGTTTTATTCTGGGCAGCCTCTCTTAGTATTTTCTTTTCCAGTTTAAAAGGCATATCATTTTGCCTGAATAATAGCAGTCACCCTTTCATTACAGATCGCCCTAGTTTTATTTTCTTTCTGTGATGAAACATCCTGAACAAAGCAACTTAGTTTATTTTAGTTAACAGTTCCAGGTTGCAGTCGATCATGTGAGAGAAGTCAAGGCAGGAACTCAAAACAGCTGTTCTATCACATCCACCGTCAAGAGCAGGGCAAAGTGAATGCGCGCATGCGTACTGCTCAGATTACCTTTTGAAATGGTTCAATCTAGGACCCAACTACAGGAAAAAAAAAAAAAAAAAAAAAAACTCAGGCAGGCTCACAGACTAATTTAATCTAAACGATCCTTCACTAAGACTGCCTTGTCTGTAAATTTTAAGATTGAACAAGTTGACAATTAAGCTAACCATCATACTCTCCACACCTACATCTGATCTCTACCCCTGCCCACCTCCAGATGGATTCTTTACAGTATCCTACCTTTTCTGCCCTTTTAAGTTATGAGGCCCTACTGTAGATTATCGGAAAGTCAATTTTTTTTGTCTGAAAATAATTATTTCATATATACTGTTGATTGAGAGAGTTTGGTAAAAATGTGCTAGCACTTAATATACTTTGATGTACATTTGCCCTCGAGAATTCTGAATGCATTTCCATCCCACTGCCTTTGTCTAGAAGCCAGTACTGCAGTTAACAAATCTCACTGCTGCCATTCTGATCATCCTCCTTCCCAGAGTGACATCTCCACAGCCCCAGTGTTCCAGATTCGCAAAGTAATGCGCGCTTGATAGCCTCATCGCCATCAGCTGTGTTAAGACTAAAAGTGACCTCTGGAAATCGTGCAGCTTGTGACCATTCCTTCTCTGCAGTTTCATGGCATGATATAACTAATAACTTCTCCTTCTCACCTCTCAGCCCCCTCACTGGACTTCCTAGTACTCAGATGTCGACTCTGGTAGAGGCATTTTCTTCGTCTCCTTTCACTTAATATTTACATCTGTTTGTTCTTTTACTCTGTTTGCTGAGCAATCCTTTATCTCCTAACCGTTCTGATGACTTTTCTTTGTCACATGGTTTCATTTTCATTTATAAGGGCTTTTTATGTCCTTTCTGTTAAATACAGAGTCCCAAGAAGCCAGGTGCACAGTTTCTTGGTGTTGTAGCAAATAGCATCTCGCATCTTCTCGTTATCTCTGGAAGCACATAGGCTTACACTTTACAGCCTTTTAAGTTACATATCACTCCTTTCCCAGCAATCCACATTCTAAAATATGGATTCTCTTATGTGTCTCTTCCTCCCATTTCTATGTCTCTATAACTCCTTTTAGTTTCTCCTAATTATTTTAGAGACATTTGAAGAGGGAGTGGAAACAAAAGCAAGAGTTTGGTATGTCCTTTTTTAACCACAGCTTCTCTCCATTGGCTTCTTAACTAAATTACCTTAAATAATATATTTAAGATAAGCTTATATCATTCTTGGTGTTTCTTGGCACTCTCCTCCTTTTAAGTAAGGATTTTGATTAAATCCTTTTACTTACATTTATTTATATCATTAAATGCTTCTGTGCATATTTCAGTACTACCTTAGGGAATGTCTTTGGAAGTTTTACCATTATCACTATTTTGTGGTGCCCTACTAGAATATCACAATTTTTTAATGTATGTTTTTTGCCAGTATGTAAGGTTTTTTTTTAATTATCTTTTTTAAAATCAAGATTACTAGAGTCTGATTTTTGCTGATATACTTCTATTGCTTCTGTGTGACATGGATGAAGATAACCACATGTGGCTTAGCATACAAAGCACGAGGGAAAACAATAGGTATAGAGCAGAGCATATTAAATATCTGTGTGAAATTGCTATAGTATTAAGAGATTGGCTCACACATCTTACCATATGGAAGAAAGGAAACATATTAGTGTTACAGTACACACATACTTGAACTGTTCATAGTGTTTTAAGCTATCCAAAGAATTTTACTATTGTATATAGGAAAGTATTATTTTTATAAGCAACATTATATAATAAAAGCCAATGTAATATTGAGGTAATATAAAAGAAGAATGAATAATTTCACAAATAGATATTGTATTGCTGAACATTAGTAGAATTAAGTACCTACCATATATGGTATAAATAAACCAGATTATCTATAAATATAATGCCTCTTCGGGAATTTTGTTGTTTCTGAAATCAGCAGATAAGTAAATTTAAGAATAATGTTATATACAGATAAGTATACATAAAGCATATTTTGTCTAGTTGACAACCAATAACAATTGCATTTATGTTTGACTGAGGCACTGTTGAAAATTTATTTGAAAATGTATGCAGAGAACTTTTAAAATCTTGAGAAACATGACACCTTTAGTCTCAAATATTTTTTCCAGGAATCTGTCTCATTGCAATCATATTAAATATTTGACATTTAGTAAGTGCAGGTGTTGCTACATTACTTTAAAATTTGACATTCTACACCAGCTTACACCATTCTGTCTCAGGCTAAACTCATGCTCTTAGCATAATGAGTGTTTATACAGAAGCCAGCAGCCAGGCAGGAATGGCTTCCCAACAGCCCTTGCTTTACTGTCTGAATAGTACTCAGTTTGCTTTTGTTTTTGAAAAAAAATTAATCTTATGATCTTGAAAACATTTCCTTTGGGGTTGGAGAGATGGCTCAGAATTTAAGAAGACCTACTGGTCTTCCAGAGGCCCCAAGTTAAGTTCCCATATTATCATAGTTTTCTTACAAACCAAGTCATATTTTCTGATCTTACATCTTGGGTGTCGATTTTTCTTCTGGATGTAATCCATAGTTAATCATCATTTCTGATCTTCTTTAACCAACCTTCACATTTTTAGGTTATATTAAATGTCTATTTATTTAATAAATACCATATGATAATGATAATGTCTGAGTTTCATGATCACAGTTCTTTATAATTGCTCCATCCCTTGCAGTCTTTCAGGATCACTGTTAGGTTTTTTACTTGTCTGGTATTTTAGCTGAGGAAAACACGCAGGCTCTAACCTGTTACCTGCTGTATTATCCCACTTCGTCTGTGGAGGCACAGAAGTTCAGCCATCATTTTTCATGGCAGTGATTCTTACGGCACTGTTTGTCCATTCAATCATGCTTGCATTATTGTATCTAATTCTGAGCCCTGCATTTAAAGGAAGGCATTAGCAAACTCCAATGTGTCTGGCTGGATGATTAAATTGATTGAAGTCTTCTAAACCATGTACCATAAGGAATGGCTGAAGGAATTGTGTATATTTATTGTTTATCCTGGAGTAAAAAAGATTGAGGGCAGGCAGGATAATTGTTTTCAGTAATTGGAAAGTCTGTCATGTAAAGGAGGGAACAGATTTGTTATGAGTTGTTCTAGAAAGCTCTACTAGAATCAACTGGGACAAAATATGAGCAGGCATATTAAAATATTTTCTCATAATGATCAAGATCAAATCTCATTCATTTTAGTTTTCCCTATCACAGAGTTTTATTTGTTTGGTTGGGGGGGGGTGGTTAATGGATATTTATTGACTGAATTGAATCAATATGACAGAAAGAACAAACTTCTCAGTAAAACCATGCTGCCTTTTAAAGTAAAACTATCCCATCTCTCAGCAAATCTTTATCAACTGTCTATGAAACAGCTGCTTCTGTGCTTAGCTAGTAAAATATAAAACTACCAACATCATAGTGTTTAGAGGGGTTCTATAGGCAAGAATCCTACATATTTTCTTGACTTACATTGTTTCATATCAGCCTCATGTGTTCGGCAATCATTGCTTACAGTGTAGATGTGAAGAGCTCGGGGCACATGGAAGTTTTATAATGGCCATTGCTGAAAAGCTGGTTAGTGTTCAGGTTAGGGTTTGAGCTCAGGTGGTCAGACTGCGTGCTTTGTCTCAATAACTGCCATGATGTGTTGTAGAAAACATTTAATCTCAATCGGGAGTTTTTTGCCCAGACTTTTCATCCAGTTTCCATGTGAAAGGAAACTTAATAATAATAACAATTATACTGTTAGTTAAAATTATTACTTTTATTAAATATATTTATTTAATTTAATAAATATGTTAAGTAAATAAATATATTAAATTAAATATTATTACTAAATTAAATATATAGTAAATGTATAATTAGATTTATTATTATTATTATAAACCTTAATCAGCACTAGAGCTACACAGACATCCACTCTCTATGCTATGAGAATCTATTTCCTATCAATAACTCCAAGTTATAATATTTTATGTTCCATCTGGTCAGCTCTTAACTCCAATTGGCCAGCCTTTATGGCTATAGGTCCATGATTCATCTACCCCATGGTGGCTTCCTCCTCTCTCCACCTTCTCCTCCTCATAATCCTTGCCAGTGTCTCCTCTTTCCTGCTATTGACTGTTGGCATCTTTATTTAACCAATAGTTTTAAATTAAGGAGCACTATCATATTGTGTCTGCTATTCTCTTGTCCCTGTGGGCAACCAGGCCTTGGGAGCCAGTATTTAGCATTATAATACATAGCAACAGACCAAATCTCAACAATGATAACCACTGACAATAGTGAAGGACAAAGGCACACATCACCCAAAGCGCACAAGGGCCTGAGGACTGGACTGTAATTTAGTCAGGTCTTATTTCTTGGATTCTATCTTATGTCTGCTCAAATGTCTGTGTCCTTCTCTCCTCCTCCATTTATGTTTACATTGTCTCAGAATGATCACCCCAAACACAAAGCTGATTGGTCTATTTCCTTTAAAACCTTTATTAATTCATCATGTCTGCAGGACAAAGCTACCCCTACCATTAGAGCAAAAGGCCTTCTGGGATTTGTCTCTGCCTGCCACCTTACCTCATTTCTTTGGGAACAGTATATAAATCATTCATTTAAGTGAATCTGTCATTTGCTTTTCTGGCAAAGAAATAAGGCTATCACGAGAAGAGAAGAAAGCTGTCAATAAGAAATGTTCATAACAGTATCTTGAACTTAATAACTGCTCAAGAAATGTTTGCATATTTATTTCCATCTCCTTGTGATTATCCTGCCAAAACTGCTGTATGCTATGTGTAATTTATCCCTTAGTTTCCTCACTGCACTGGCAATTGCTTTGTAATAGAGGGAGAAATAAAGGGAATGTATTGGCTCTCCTAATTAACAATCTCAGAGGCTGAGCAAGCTCAAGCAGGGTCCAGCCAGAGCTATTCCTATGTTCTTCTGCAGGCTTCTCAGCCTGCCCTTCCACTGAGCTAGCTTCTGTTGAGCTTGGCCTTCATCAGGGTAACAAGAGGGCTTTCAGTGCAGCAAGAACTACATACAGCCTGTTTATTCATACTCAGAAAGAAAGAAAATACCATTTGCCATCACCATACAACCCAAGCTCTTCTCTTTGAGTAGGTTCTCTGTAATGAGATTGTTATTGGGGAAACCAAGTATAAGTGTAAAGTGTAAAGTGGTGACTGATTATCTTCCAAGTTATATCCAGATGCTAACACCCAGAACCTATGTTATCTGGAGAAAGGGTCTCTGTTGTAATTAACGTAAACATCTCTAGATGAGATCATACTGCACACTATCTAGGTGGGCTTCATACCCAAAGGTATGTATATTCCTACATTGCTAACAGAGAAAAGAAGCACAGAGAGGGAAGGACATGTGAAGTTACAGCTGACACGGGAGCTAAGAATCCATATGATGCCTGGAGTTACTGGAAGCCTGTGAGGCAGTGGACTGTGGTCTGAAACCTGGTAAGGTTGAGCTGTGTTGGAAGCCCTGGGGACCCAAAGGGACAGTAGGAGCTTCACCTGCTCCCGACACCAGGGCCCTGCAATGTAGTCAAAGCCCCCCATAGAAATAGTTGTGACTATCAAACATGTAAGGACAGTATCCTCAAGCCACTCCACATGTAGATGAGGCATGTCTAATATCTCAGATCAAGCCAATAGGAAGCCCCTGCTGTCAGACCCCAAATCTGTATATATGATTCTATCCAAAAGGAATAAAGGTGTGTGAGAATTACTCCATCACCCTAGAGCATTGTGAACTTTTAAAAGTTCTACATAGAGTAGCTGCACAGGAGTCACTTCCATATTCTTCAATACCACTATCTATTTATAACTTGTTTTTTTTTTTTCCAGTGAGGCCACTTTGGATACCAAGCTTTCAATACAAGCCATTTTTTATTCATCATTTCTGAGGTTGCTATACTAATTTCAACAGCAAAATAAGACTATTTCATTAGATTTTCTAACTCTGTTAACAATTGATAGTTTTCTGTTAGCTGTTTTGACAGATCCCTTGTTGATAATCCCATCAGGCTATTTACTGATGGCCACCCAAATTGCCATTTCCTGTTCTCCTGTGGACAAAGTCTGGAACTCCAAGAACCTATATCTTAATAAACTAAAATGGATTCTCTATTTGCCTTGCATGTCGGTTGGTATGATCTTGGATATATATATATATATATATATATATATATATATATATATATATATATATATATATATATATTACAGTCTTACAGTTCAATATAAAGAAATGTCAAAGCCCACAGTGTTTTTACTTCCTGCATGCTTAGTGTTTTAAAATATTTGAAGCTCTAAAAGCTTTATGCCAAGAGGGTGATGCCAAGTTAAACTGAAGTACACAATGAATGGTTCATTTAGCAATAATCCCTTTGAGGGTTTGGCCTCATCTAATACAAACAAAGGCTTCTGAGGGCAATAGCATTTAGCCTTACACAGTCTTTAAAGAAAGGTTATATTGCCTAAAAAGTAAAACTTCCATATTAGATAACAGAATTTAAGAGTTCAAAACTTTTTCCTCTAAAACAAAGGATATAAAGGCAAAGCCTTGTCTTCTTAAAGACTTTAATTATAATTAAATCTTAACTACAACAGCTAAAAGTAGAAGGTACCTGTTAAATAAATTATATGAGAAATCACAGGAACAATATGAATAAAGAAATACCTACAAATTACTGTCGAGTAAAGCAATGGGTGACAGAACACCCCAAATGGGTGAGCAATCACAGAGTAAAGCCAGAAGACATGAACCAGCTCACCAAGAAGGATCTGTCCTATTTAAGGTTAGCTGACTAGTGACTTTCATTCATTTTGTGATCAGAATTCTTTATTGCCACAGAGATAGCATGTTCATCAGCCTCTTTGAATACAGTATGGACTTCTTTGGGTAACATTTGCAGCCTTCCAAAAGTAACGCTCTTAACTTCCCTATGTTGGTAATGATGTTGTGCATATGTAAGATGTTATCATTGCAGGAAGCTGGGAAAAGGACACATATGATTCTACTATTTTTATAACTTCTAATTATTTTAAAATAATATTTGTTAAGGAAGAAAGCATTTGGTGAAAATGTAGAAATGCTTACAGAATTTGAGGTTAGGAAAATGGGCTGAAACGGCATTATTCAGCCTGTAAGATTGTTAATAAAGCAATAAATAATAAGTTAGTAAATGGGATAGAGAATCACTAAGTGGCACACATGGTTAGCATTCAGAAAAGAGTATGTGGATTCAAACCCTAGCATGCACACAAAAGGTTGTTTTTAAATAGTAAATTAAGCCTACTGTGTTATCACACAAACTACAGCCAGTCTCATCTGAAATGTGCATTAAAGTCTCGTTCTCACTTAATTAAAACCTACTCATTCAAGATTTACTGGCTTTTGTTGTTAGCACACTCTACAAGGTTCTAAATTCAATGAACACGATTTTAATTTCCATCCTTTTAATTATAACCCTGTCCACAATGTACGGAATATTATTAGAAACATACCACAGCTTACCCTCAATATGACTAAAAGGAAGAATAGACTTCCACAGTGTTTGCTTGTGTTTTTAGCACACTTACTGTGCTTACCAAATGAAAAGCCTTAAGCCAGATTGCTAAAATGTTTTAGAGTAAGCCTCACAATAGTTGCATACTTTTCAGAAACACCATCCATTCTGTATGACTTAGTATGTCCTGATGCTTTGTGATACATAGTATAAATGCTGTTGTACTGATTTTATCAGAGAGAGTAAATTAAGCTGAAAAATGACATTGGGTGTTTCTGGTGAAGAGAGGGATGTGTGCTTATACTTACTCTCCTCATCTAGACCCAAAACTAAACAATGATACGTGGAATTTTCAAGGGAGGGAGCATGAGAATATAACCAGACTCAAAGCCAGGAACAGAAGGAAGCAAACAGCTGTGAATTGGACAGAAATTATGGGCCTGTTAGGCTGTAAATGTGGAAGGTACTGGCAAAGCCGGGACTTCACTGCCAGTGTTAGCTAGAGATAAGGAGGGAAGTACCCAGCTTCCTCAAAATGAAAATAAAGAAGACAAAAAACAAACAGGTTCAGTTTCCCCTGGAGCTGCAGGGTTCCCAACATGCAAGGGAAGGACCAGCTGCAGACTGGACAAAGGAATCCAGCTGTCTGTGGCCTAGCTCTGTTCTGCCGTGCAGCCAGTATCATCTTAGTCAAGAATACAAAGCTAAAAAGTAGTTAAACTCAGCTCCATATTTGGGGCAGAAAAAGTTATAGACAGGAATGTCGTTATTATGCCAATATAAACAAGTAAAAACAAACTAACTAAATAAGACAACGGGAGAGATACGAAAACAAATTAAGTGGCAGGTAGAATGGGGGAAATTTAAACAGTAACAATAACAACAAAGCAGAAAACTGAATAAAATTCTGGCTGCATAACACCATCTCAATCTTCAGGGAATCTGGGTTTGAGATAGAAACCTGAGGTGTCTAACTGGAAGCCTGTCCAGGGATGACAAGCGATTCTGGAGGGGTTGAGACGAAGGAGTCTCTGAGGGTAGGCCAACGTTCAGGGTAGGTTAATGGAGTAGCCCATCACAAGAACCTGGAGAGGATTGAGGGAGAGTGGGTATACTGGTTTTGCAGAGAGCGAACCAAGATTCGTGAGTAGGTACAGACGATGTGGAAGGATGGATCTTACTGATGTAGTTCATCTTTGAAGGTGTCTGCTTACTCAGGTGATAAGAACAAGGAATGATCTGGTCACCCAAGGCTTATTTTACAAGAGATGGCTGCTGAATTCCAACTTAAGGTCAGATCAGGAGACAAGGACTTATCTTCTGGCCTCCTTCTGTACTGAACTGTAGATATAATTTAGTCCTAAAACTCACTTTGCTACAAATCCCAGCACATGCTCTCTTGCTAAAATCATCAACTCCTATTGAGCTTAGCAACCTGGAATTCCTTATATATTTAGTTGCCCCTAATTAATATTCTTTTACTATTCTTAAGTTGCAAAATATTTTTGTTGATGGCCTTTATGTTTTAAAAGAAACAGTTTCAAGTTCTGAGAATCATCACGGTAGGACTGTGTTTGTAAATCTCTTCCTAGTTGTAGGAGCAAATCAACTATCTGAGAAAACAACTGATCAACAGGAGGAAAACATTCCCCTGTACTTTGACAATCCTCATCTCACCCTTCACAAGACAGAACTATGGATTGACAAATGGTAAAATATAGCCACTGCTCTTTTTTTTGTTGTCTCTCCTCCAAGTTGAGTTGAAAGCTACAAGTTGTTAGCTGTCACCAAATTGATGGCATTGAATGAATCCATTACTGGGACGAGAAGAGGCTGTGTGAAGCTCAGAAAACCTTTACCTGTAGAAATGTCACTTTATGCTTGTATGTAAACCAGTATTATTCTATGTCATTTCATCCCCTAGCAGTCTACATTTCCTCTGGCGGTCTTGCAGGTCTGATCTCACTGGGTGCATGTTCCCATCATGGCTGACCTTCAGGTTTGCTTAAAGCACAAATGGTTGCACATACCACCTCACCTGTGTTTAATGAGAGCTGCTTCCTCTTGCCAACGTTGGGTTAATGCACTGAGGTGGAGATAAAACAAATGGGTCTCTCTGCTTTACACCAGATTGCCTTTCTGCCTTGTGGCTTTAACCACTCTGTCCTCCCCACATATGCCATAATAACAATTATGGCTCCTAGGCTGCTTCCTCACCCAGGAGGATTGCAAGAGGATAGCAACACCTCCGGGAAAAAAAATCAGGGCAAATGCTTAATCTATTTCCAGCATAGTGGGTAATAATTTTCCTTTGCAAACCCCCAAGGGGTGCTTCTGTGGGCTTGCACACCCACCATCCTGCAGGTTTGTGGCACCACTGTGATTTGTAAGTTTTCTTCTATCTTTTCTCTTCTGAGATAACTTTTAATTATGTAGACAGATTGTAAAAGTCTATTTCTTCTTGTAAACAACTATTTCTTTCTTAGTACTAGATTTTGTTTAACTGTTTTCCTCCTATCCAAATCAGCTAAGATACCAGGAAATATGTCAGTTCATTGTTGAACTGCAGTTATCAAAGAAAGCAAAAATCTGGCTTATTTTCATAGTTTCTTTTGGGAGTTTTTCTTTGCTGCCGTAGTTGGAACACACAAACACATACACATTTTCATTCAATATAGGTGTGAACTATCAACCATCAAAAGAGAAGATTTTCAACGTCTTTAAAACTTGCTTTCTTGCCATAATAAAAAAGATTTGAGATTCCCCCAAAGCATTGGTAAAATGACTAAAAATTGCTACTTCCTTAGGGGACTGAGAAAAGCAGGCTTGAAGTGACCTGAGATGTTGATGCATAGGGTGGTTTTATTTATTCTGGTCCCTTCCACAATACAATTAAAAAATAAAGAAATGAGAGCTGGTAATGGGGTTTTCTCTTCTTGTGATGAAATGCTTTGGAGTCGTAATTTTTCTTAAACAAATGGTTATTCTAACTGTACATCACACACACACACATACTTGCACACACACACACACACACACACAACACACACACACACACACACACACACACACACACACACACGAAATCTGACCTCTTATACTTCCTTTAAAACCAAGTTCTATGCAAAAAGTGGTTTCACAGCAATGGCTAAATAAGGTGCATATGGTGGTACACAACTCTGATCTTGGAACTTAGACTGCAGGAGAACACAGAGTTGGGGCTAGCCTGGATTATATAATGGAGGAGAACATAGAGTTGGGGCTACCTTACGTTCCTCACTTTTACAATTACTAAAAAATGAGTAAAAACTTAAGACTAATTAACAAGAATGTAAAGAATATAAACAGAACATGGTTACACATGAGGCAGGAATGTTGCGGATTTAAAACCAGCCTGGCTTACACAGTGAAACATTAACTGAAACCAAAGCAAAACCAACCAAACCAAACCAAACCAAACAAAACAAAACAAAAGGCCAAACAAACCAAAACAAGAAGCAAACCTTGGCACACTGCTACTGGGAACAGAATGTGGAACAACCATTGTGGCTTCCTCAAAACCTCAGAAACAAAATTACTACAATTACCACGTGACCCAGGAATGGAATATTTGGAGATAAGCAAGAAGTAGTGCTGGAAAAGGCTCTTAGTGGGGTCCATGGATGTCATCTTCCCAGCAGAACTAGTCACAATAGCCATACAGTGGACACCACCCAAGTGTCCACGGACTGATGACTGGGAAACCAAGTTGTGATAACAGAAATTATAAAATGCTATTTGTCCTTAAACTAAAAGGAAACTTTGGCACAAGCTACAGTCTCAGTGCATCATGTGCTAGAAGACACAAGCAATTCACAAAAGGGTTAATATTGAGGCTGCCTAAATGCTTCAGTGTTTAGCAGCATTTGATATTCTTGCTGAGGACCTGGGTTTGGGTCTCAGTACCACTGTGGAGGCTAATTGTCTTTAATGCCGATTCCATATGATCTAAGTCCCTCTTCTGGCCTCTGTACATTAGGCATGCACAGGATAAACATTCAGAAAACACTTGTACACAGAGAATAAAAATAAATAATTTTTTTTATTAGATACTTTCTTTATTTACATTTCAAATACTATCCTGAAAAGTCCCTATACCCTCCCCCCCCCCTGCCCTGCTCCCCTACCCACCCACTCCCATTCTTGGCCCTGGCATTCCCCTTTACTGGGACATATAAAGTTTGCAAGACCAAGGGACCTCTCTTTCCAATGATGGCCAACTAGGCCATCTTCTGCTACATATGCATCTAGAGACATGAGCTTTGGGGTTACTGGTTAGTTCATATTGTTGTTCCACCTATAGGGTTGCAGACGCCTTCAGCTCCTTGTAAAAAAATTGTTAGTACAGTTTGTCAGCATTGTGAAGGAAGCCTGCAAGGTGGTGGTAAAAATAAATCTTTAACAACAACAAAATTCTGGTGATTTCATTTAGCTGAGGTACGAGAAAATAGAAAGTAGAAACTTCCTGGGATGATAACACAGTATGGGAACAGTGCCAGTCAGTGAGAACTGTCCCAGTATTGCCAGGGAATGTGGCTGTAGCAAGAAAGGCACACTTCCAAATAATTAAAAGGATAAATGGCCTCAGAAGGCTATGTATACAATTTTATGCACATAAATATATAATAATAACAAAAAAGAAGAAGCTAGGAATTTGGGAGGGGATTGGGGTTGGGCATGGGAAGAGTTGGAGTAAGGAAGGGGATGGAGAAATGAAGGGAGGATAGTTTTTCTTCAAAATTAAAAAGGGAATGGAAAAGAATGAAAGATGAACAAGCCACCAAGGATAGCAAGGCAGTACACAGCACTCTTCAGCAGTGTCTCCTCCAGCCCCTGCTTCCAGACTCCTGCCTGAGCTTCTACTCTGGCTATTTATTGGGATGTTTTATCACAGAAACAAAACTAACTAATAAGACTTTTTTATTCTACTTCATTGGATATTTTCTTTATTTACATTTCAAATGTTATCCCTTTTCTTGGTTTCCTATCTGAAACTCTCCTCCCAGTCCCCCTGCTCACCAACCCACTCCACTTCCTGGCCCTGGCATTCCTCTACACTGGGGCATAGAGCATTCACAGGACCAAGGGCCTCTTTTCCCATTGTTGTCCAACTAGGCCATGCTGTGCTACATATGCAGCTGGAGCCATGAGTCCCATCATGTGTACTCCTTGTTTGGTGGTTTAGTCCTAGGGATCTCTGTGGGTACTGGTTAGTTCATATAATTGTTCCTCCTATGGGGCTGCAAACCCTCTCAGCTCCTTGAGTACTTTCTCTAGCTCCTTCATTGGGTATCCCATACTCAGTCCCATGGATGGCTGTGAGCATCTACTTCCATATTTGTCAAGCACTGGCAGAGCCTCTCAGGAGACAGCTATATCGGGCACTTGTTAGCATCCACAATAGTGTCTAGGTTTGGGTATTGTATATGGGATGAATCCCCGGCTGGAGCAGTCCCTGGATGGTCATTCCTTCAGGCTCTGCTCCACACTTTGTCTCTGTAACTCCTTCAAGGGTGTTTTGTTCCCCCTTCTAAGAAGGGTTGAAGTATCCACACTTTGGTCTTCCTTCTTCTCGAGTTTCATGTGATTTGTGAATTGTATCTTGGGTATTCTGAGATTCTGTGCTAATAACCACTTATCAGTGAGTGCATATCATAAAAATAAAAAGCTTCTGTAAGGCAAAAGACACTGAAAATAGGACAAACAACAACAACAACAACAGCCAACAGATTGGGAAAAGATCTTTACCAATCCCACATCTGATAGAGGGCTAATATCCAATATATACAAAGAACTCAAAAAGTTAGACCCCAGAGAATCAAAAATGGGTACCCTCTATTAAAAATGGGATATCCCTATTAAAATGGGGTATCCTTATTAAAAATGGGGTGTCCCTATTTAAAATGGGGTACAGAGCTAAACAAAGAATTCTCAACTGAGGAATACCGAATGGCTGAGAAGCACCTAAAGAAATGCTCAATATCCTTAGTCATCAGGGAAATGCAAATCAAAACAACCCTGAGATTCCAGCTCACACCAATCAGAATGGCTAAGATAAAAATCTCAGGTGACAGCAGATGCTGGCTAGGATGTGAAGAAAGACAAACACTCCTCTATTGCTGGTAGGAATGCAAGCTGGTACAACCACTCTGGAAATCAGAAAATTGGGCATTGTACTTCCTGAGGACCCAGCAATACCACTCTTGGGCATATATCCAGAAGATGCTCCAATATGTAATAAGGACACATGCTTCACTATGTTCATAGCAGTCTTATTTATAATAACTATAAGCTGCAAAGAACCCAGATGTCCTTCAACAGAAGAATAGATACAGAAAATGTGATACATTTGTACACTGGAGAACTACTCAGCTATTAAAAACAATGAATTTATAAAATTCTTAGACAAATGTATGAGTCTGGAGGATATCATCCTGAGTGTGGTAACCTAATATAGTCTTTAACTAGGATATATAGTATTATCAGTCAAAGAGTTCTCTGAAAGATTTTGATTTTGAGATAAAGATCAGATATAGATACAGCAGTGTATACAATGTCTTCATACTAAGGAAAGATTCATGTACCTCTTCTAGAGAGGAAATGTGTGTGGCCAAGGCTGGCTAATGTCTTAGATACCATCTTGACAGTAATCCCATTGGCTAGGCTGTTAACCAAGTAAAGCCTCTGGCTGCTTAGTGTGGTCCAGTGGACACCATTATCCTCTCTTGTTTGATGCCTTTGTTTTTATATTTTTAAGGAGAATATTCACATTTCCACTACATTCTCAGAAGTGAGTATTACATAGAATAAAATTAAGATATTAATTAGTTTGTTCAAAGAAAAAGCTGATTTCAATAAGTTTTTTTTTCTGTTGGTTTATAATTTAAGTAATCTTTCATTGCTGAGGTGGATTTTTATGAGCTCTAATAGATTTCATTAATTATGTTCTTGTGGGAGGAAATTTTTAGACCCAGGCCCTTTGCTGTTCATTCCTATGCCCACAATGATTGTAAATCCACCATTTAAATCGAATAAATCTGTTATTTTACCTAAATAAGAAATGCTAGCTTAAGCTTTCCAGTTTTGAATTTATATATAGTCAGTCCCCTTTATCTTTGGGTTCATCAAATGTAGGATTGAAATATTTGGCAAAAACAAGAGTCTTTACTAAACATTTACAGACTTCATCCACAGAGCCATCCAACCACTCATCAAAATATTGAAAAACAAAGGACTACATCAGAACTGAACCTGAGGTCCTTCCCCGTGCATAATTCCCTGGGGAGCAGAGTGTCACAGTCCTTAATAAAGCATTTACAGGACACATGTACACCATATGTATATGTGTATGTGCATGTGTATGTATATGTGTATGTGCATGCAGACCAGAGCTGAAAGGTGCTTGCATGTGGTTATTGGGTTCTTTTATTCCTAAGGAGTTTGAGCATCCTCCTGTCCTTGGATTCTAAAGGTTTCCCCAGATTCTTCAAGTATGCCCTAACCCTCCTTCCTCCTTCTTTGTCAATCCATTCTATTTCCTTTTTTCTCCCTCTCTTCATGGTGACATAACTCAGATCTTCACTCTGACTTTTTAAATCTTGAAATAGCCTAAATTCAGCCCAACTTTTCACCTGATTAAGTGTTACCCTACGCTTTCTTATGGGCAGGATAAGAACGTCTAGTGTTCCACGGATAAGACACCCAGTTCCTTTCTGAAAGGATTTACTTATACTTCCAGACTTTACCATGTACTTGAGATTTCATTGTTGTTGATATGCATTTTTTTCCATATTTGAACATGGACCCTATTAGCCGTTACAATGTGGAATTTTTAAATTCTAGGTTACTCTGTGGAATGACCCCCACGAGATCAAGAAAACATTAAAACTCCATGGAGAAATAGAGCTTTGCAGTCTTTGGATTCAGACATGAAGAGAGACACAATTGTCTGAAGTGGTCATGAAAGCCAAGCAAGTCTTCTTTTCTGTCCTGCTGTTTGGGACAGCAGGGCTTCTGCTCTTCATGTACTTGCAAGCATGGATTGAAGAACATCATACAGGTAACATGGAGATTTTATGTTCTCCCTGTATTAACCACAATTGCTCCTTGGTATTAAATATGCTGTGATGTTGATAGGCATTTGGTAAGCCTCACAGTTTCCAACATGTATTACTTAAATACCCAGATCTTAAAGAGTGAATATTTTACAAACAAGTGGTCCCTTGCTCAGTGCTTACACTACAGTGTCTGTCCTAGATGGGACATGCTGGTCCCATTAGCACATTAATGTCTCTTTTGCCAACTGCCTATAGGAGTAGAGCTTTTACTCCCTCTCTGATCTGCCCATCAATGTGCACCAAGACAAAAGATGAGCAAAATATGTGGAAATTGCTTTTAATACTAATATTTATGTTGAAACTCAGCATCAACATGAAAATTCTTGAAACATTTGCTGTTAAACAGAGATTGAAACACCTTCTTATAAAGTTCAAATAGTAAACATTTTTGACTGCATAGGCTGTAATATTTCTATCATACTATCTACTAAGTGATGATGGCATATGACAAAAATGACCATTAATACTAAGTGATTAAACGACGAGCCTGTGTTTCAATGAAATTTCATTTGCAAGAGATGATTGGCCAGATTTCATCATTCGGTTTAAATAGGCTGTACATAGGCATCCAGTGACTGTTAAAATGGGGTATATTTATAATTAAAATGATGTTATTAAGGGAAAATGTCAGAAAACATCATATATATATATGGCTATTCCTTTGGGGGAGACACGGACTTTGATTTATAACTATTAAGAAAAATAAATTAGAAACAGATTGGTTTCTTTTTTTATTATGTATCCATCTATTTATTAATTTATTGGCTAACTTATTTACTTTACACCCCTATTGTCCTGTACCCCTGTGCTCTTAGTCTTACCCTTACAAATTCATACCCATTTTACCCCTTATCCTTTTCCTCAGAGAAGGGGAAGCCCCCCCTTGGATATCACTTACTCTGGGACATCCAGTTACAATAGGCCAAAGCACATCCTCTCCCTCTGAGGCCCAATTAGGCAGTCCTGTTAGGAGATGAGATCCAACTGCAGGCAATTGAGTCAGAGAGAGCCTCTGCTCCAATTGTTAGGGGACCCACATGAAGACTAAGATGCAGCTCTGCTATAAATGTGTAGGGAACCTAGGTCCAATCTCTGCATGCTCTTTTGTGGTTCAGTCTCTGTGAGGCCCCTTAGGCCCAGGTTAGTTGATTCTGTAGGTGTTCTTGTGGTGGCCTTGACCTCTCTGACTTGCTCAATTCTAACCCCTACTTTTCCACAATTCTCCCTGAACACTGTCTTTTGTTTGGCTGTGGATCTCTGCATCTATCTCCATCTGCTGCTGGATGAAGCCTCTTATGAGACAGTTATGCTAGGTTCCTGTCTGTAAGTGAAAGAGTAGTATGTAACCAAAGACAAAATGGAGTCCCTTGTGTCAGGAGGGAAGGTGAACTTTTAAACTAATATAAGGAACTGAACCGTTGGCCCTAGCTATGGGCAAGCTTTTCCTGGAACAATCACAGAATAGTCCAACACCCTCTGAATGTTCCAACGCCCTCTGTGGAATGTTTCAACCCCCCTGGAGGTTGCCTAAGGTAGCACATGACTTAACTTTTGTTAGGTAAATTACCTCCCTCTTCCCCCCCACCTGAGTTTGTGGTTTTTGCCTTTATAAGCTTTGTAAAATTTCAGGTCGAGGTCGACTCCCTTGTCTCTTGCATGAGACACGGGTCATCCAGAGCTCTGATTAAAAATCCTCTTGCAGTTTGCATCAAGATGGTCTTTCATGACTGTTGGGGTGTGCGAACAGCCCGTGTTTGGAGTAGGGGGTCTTTCTGGTTTGATCTTACATAAGCATAGCAGAGTATCATTAACAGTGTCAGAAATTGGCTATCTTACATTGAATGTGTCCCAAATTGTGCCGGTCATTTGGATGGCCATTCCCTCGGGTCTCTGCTATATATTTATCTTTGTGCATCTTGTAGGCAGGAGAAATTTTAAGTTGAAGGTTTTTGGGTGGTTTGATGTCCCCCTCCCTGCACTATGGTGGTATGTTGTTGGGCTCCGACCCTCGGACCACCACAAAACCTGGGTTCCCTGGGAGGCAGACTGGTGATTGTTAGGACTAGGTGGGAGAGAAAAGAAAACATTGAGTCTGTTGTCTGGTCAAAACATGTCTGAATCTTTACTGAAAAATCTCTCTTGGTTTTCTCGAGGGAACCCCTCCACTTCCCCCCCCCCACCCAGTCAGTTCTGTACAGGCACCTGGAATGTGGCCTGAAGTCCCACATTGGAGGGGAATGTGGAATGTGGAATGTCCCAGCTGGAAGCAGGGTGGCATGGAGACAGGCAGCAGCCTCTGGAGAAGGCAGGTGTAGATTAGCACAACAATGGAAAGCAGCCTTGGCTGGAGAACCACAATGTGTGTGGCTTCCTGTGGCATGCCCTCAGAGACATCAAGTCTGAGCTCCCAGCCTTGAGCCAGTTTGTGGGGAAGGGAGACCACAGTATGTTCTCCCTGCACTGCTACAGGTGTGTCCCACCTGGCTACAGGAGGTGACCACTTTAGTCTTCATATAATCAGCTGGTAGGAGGAGTCTCAGCTAAAGTTACCCCCACAGACACCCCAGAGCCTCCCCTATCCCACATCTCCAGTTTTCCCAGAAATGTCCCCCATTCATTGCCCTTCTTTCTCCTGGAATTGCTTTAAGTTTCTCTCTGTTTACATTGATGTTGCCTATTGGATTGCTCTATGTTAATTTTGTTATGTTTAGGTATGTGCCTTATATCCCTGATCTCTCTCTAAGACTTTTAACATGAAAAGGTGTTGGATTTTTGTCCAAAGTGTTTTAGCATTGAATGAGATGATCATGTGGATTTTTTAAAAATTTTCAATTTGTTTATTAAATTGAGGGATTTTTGTATATTAAACCACTCCTGCATACCTGGGATGAATCCAATTTGATCTTGATGGATGATATCTCTGATGTGTCCTGGATTTGGTTTGCTAGTGTTTTATTGAGTATTTTGCATCAATTTTTATAAGGGGAATTGATCTAAAATTCTTTTTTCTTTGTTTAGGTATCAGGTGACTATGGCCTCATAGAATTAGTTTGGCAATGTTCCTTTTGTTTCTATTTAGTGGAATAGTTTGAGGAGTATTGGTATTAGCTCTTTTTGGAAAGTCTGGTAAAATTCTGAAACCATCTGAACCTGGGATTTTTTTTTTTTTTTTTTTTTTGTTGTTGTTGTTGAGAGACTTTTAATGACTGCTTCTATTTCCTTAGGGATGATAGAACTATTTAGATTGTTTACCTGATCTTGATTTAACTTTCATTTATATTTTTTAATTTTGTGGAGTACAGGTTTCTGAAGAAGACTTAATGAATCTGTGAGTTTCTGCAGTGTCTGTAGTTATGTCCCACTTTTCATTTCAGATTCTGTTTAGATACTGCATCTCTGCCTTTTAATTAGACTGACTAGAGGTTTTTCTATCTTGTTGATTTTCTCAATAAACCAGCTCTTCGTTTCTTTGATTCTTCGTATTATTCTCTTTGCTTTGAATTTACTGATTTCAGCCCTGAGTTTATTTCCTGCTGTATATGCCTCTTGGGTGTGTTTGTTTCTCTTTTAATCTAGAGCTTTCAGGTGTCCTCTTAAATTACTAGTATGAGAATATTGTAATTTCTTTGTGAAGGAACTTAGTGATCTGAGCTTTCCTTTTAGAAATGCTTTCATTGTGTCCAATAAGTTTGGGTATGGTGTACCTTCATTTTTAATGAACTCCAGAAAGTCTTTATTTTCTTATTTCTTCCCTGACCCAGTGATCATTGAGTAGAATGTTGTTCTGTTTCCATGAAGTATGTAGGTGTTCTGTTGTTTCTCTTGTTGTTGCAGTCTAGCTTTAATCCATGGTGGTCTGATAAGATAGAAGGAGATTTTTCAATTTTTTCTTATTTGTTGAGGCTTCCTTTTGACCAACTAGATGGTCAATTTTTGAGAAGATTCTGTGAGGTGCTGCTGAGAAGAAGGTATATTCTTTTATGTGAACAGTTCTGTAGATAGCTGTTGGGTCCATTTTATCCATAACCACTGTTAGTTTCATTATTTTTCTGCTTAGTTTCTGTCTTGATGACCTGTCCATTGGTGTGAGTGTGCTACTAACATCTCCCACAATTAGGTTATGGGATTCAATGTGCAATTTAATCTTTACTATTTTTTTTTTTTATGAATGTGGGTGCCTTTGCATTTGGGGCATATATGTTCAGAACTGACATGTCATCTTTGTGAATTTTTCCTTTGACAGGTATGAAGTATCCTTCTGCATCTCTTTTGATTATTTTGTTGAAGTCAATTTTATTAGATTATTAGGATGTCTACTCCAGCTTATTCCTCCTGTCTGTTTGCTTGGAAATTTTTATTTCAGCCCTGTAGTCTGAGGTAATATCTATCTTTGTTGATGAAGTATGTTTCTTGTAGGTGGTAGAATAGTGAATCCTGTTTTCACATCCATTCAGTTAGCCTGTGTCTTTTTATTGAGGAATTGAGTCCATTGATGTTGAGAGATATTAATGACCAATGATTGTTAATTCTTGTTATTTTGATGTTGGTGGTATTTGTGTGTGTGTGTGTTTCCTTATTTTGTTTTTGCTGGTGTAGAATTAGTTTCTATGCTTTCTTGTGTGTGATTAACCTCCTTGTGTTGGAGTATTACTTCTAGTATCTTCTGTAGGGTTGGATTTGAGGATAAATATTGTTTAAATTTGCTTTTGTCTTAGAATATCTTGTTTTCTCTGTCCATGGTGATTGAAATTTTTGCTGGATATAAAAATATCAATTGGCATCTATGGCTTCTTAGAAGCTGTAAGACATCTTTCCAGTCTCTACTAGCTTTTACAGTCTCTGTTGAGAAGTCAGGTGTAAGTCTAGTAAGTCTGTTTTTGTTTTTTATGTGTCCTTTTTTCCTTGAAGCTTTTTATATTCTTTCTTTGATCTGTACATTTAGTGTTTTGATTATTCTGTGGTGGGAGGATTTTCTTTTCTAATCTAATCTAATTCGTGTTATGTAAGCTTCTTGTATGTTTAAAGGTTTCTCTTTCTTTAAGTTGGGGAAATTTTCTTTTATGATTTTGTTGAAAATATTTTTCTGGTCCTTGGAGCTTGGATTCTTACCTTTTCTTCCTATTATTTTTATGTTAAGTTTTTTCATAGTATCCCAGATTTCCTGCAAGTTTCAGGAATTTCTAAGATTTAACATTTTAAAAAAATAAAGTAAAACACTTTCTTCTATCATATTCTCTATGCCTAAGATTCTCTCTTCCATCCCTTGTATTCTGTTAGTGATAGCTGCATATGTTTCTGCTGTTCTCTTTCCTATGTTTTCTATCTCCAGGATAACCTCAGATTGTGTTGTCTTTATTGCTTCTATTTCCATTTTCAGGTCTTCAACAGTTTTATTCATTTCCTTAACCTGTTTAATTGTATTTTTCTGTATTTCTTTGAGGGATCTATCAATTTCCTCTTTAAGTCTATACCTGTTTAATTGTATTTTCCTGTATTTATTGGGGGATTTATTTATTTCCTCTTTAAAGGCATTTATAATCTCTATACAGTTGTATTTAAGCTCATTTTCTTGTACTTCATTTGTGTTGGGATATACAGGGCTTGCTGTAGTGGTATAGCTTTGCTATGAAGGTCCCATGTAGCCCTGGGTCTTGTTTGTATTCTTAGCTTTTGTCCATCTGCTTGTCCCCTGATGTTCCCAGTATAACAAGTATCAGGAAGGTGTCCCAATCCAGGTGTTCCCCATGAAGTAGGACTCCTTTGGGCAGCCTTGGTCTGGATATTCTTGGTGAAGCAGGCCTGGATGTTTCTTGTATGTGAGCCTATTGGAGGTTGTAGGAGTGGTAGCCAGACAGTGGAGCTTGGGAAACAGCATGCAGCTAGCTCAGAGCAGCTGTGTGTGCTCCCAGGGACAGGCAAAGCAATAGGAAGGGATTTAACTTACATGCTTCTTGTTAGGCAGGTCTGTTGGAGGCCACTGGAGTGGAGTGGTAGTCTTACAATGGAGCCAGAAAGAGGAAGGAGGTGGGTGTGGAGACAGCACATGCAGAGTGATTTCTTAATTGTTTCCAATTGTGACCTACTATAAATATGTTCTCTATAAAAAGTCCTTAAAATATCTGGTAAAAACAGTGTGGAGCCTCCAATATGACAAAGTATAGAAGTTATTTTCATTTTTAAATATCTTCATTAATTTATCTTTGAAGTTAGTTTGGATTTGTTTAATTTATGCAGTAGCATTTGTTGAAAGAGGTTGTTTATATTTGTTTTCTACAGCCTGTGATGTATTCCCAACATGTATTCTTAATTCCCTCTAATTTATACAAACTATGACTTGGAGATACTAAAGTATTGAGTTTTGCATAAATTTTATAATATTTAATAAAGCCACATGCAATAAAATATGTAGGATAATCTCCATGAAAATGAACACCTAATGTTGGTTATCTTTCATGGAGAGATACCATCTAGAAATAGAGATTGGATGAAAGAGTAGTGCAAACTCTGAAGCCTAGAATGCAGCAGAGGAGGGTCTGAAAACAATCTCTTTCTTAGCTATTTGTAAACATTAGAATTTTCTACAATTTTAAAGAACTTTACCCGTCTCCAGTACATAAAGGAGAATATATTTATACATTTCTAACATCCGTGTACATACTGTGGCACATGTGTCTTCTTACATATACATATACACACACAATTATTTTTACAAATAAAAATAAATAAAATGCATCTCAGAATGTATTCCTATGGCCATTACTTAGTGGAGAGCTTAATAATTATCATATGTTAATAGAAACATTTTCCTATCCTCGTAATATCTAAGTAGATGGATGATTTATTGTCAAAGGAAATTGACACCCTAAAGGATGAACAATTTATCCAATGGCTCCATGTCAAACATTTGTACAGAGTCTAGTTCCAGACTTAAACTGAGGTTGTACCACTATGAGGACCATACCTGTATATATTTGTGTCTAGCTAGAGGAAAAGATAGTTCCTATTACTTCTGAGATCCAACAAAGTGAGAGCAAGTTGCCTATCATGATGAAGTAATTAGCCACCAAATTGTGACCCATACACAGTCTTCCTATTTCTTAGGAGTCCTAAAAGATAAAATGGGTGAGCAACAAATACAAGAGCATCAATAAAATCCATTTGTAATAACATTGGGGATGTTAGGTGTTTTCAAATGCAATGTGTTTTTTTTTTTTTAATTAAAACGTCTAAATATGTGCTTTGATGGTAAAACAAAACTTGAAAACAGCCTGTCTTTTGGACATTTTCGACACACACACACAAACATATAGCACTTATAAGAGGAGCTGGCTTCAGCTCCTGTAGCTCCCCTCAGCTGAAGCAGGCACTTAGAACTGCAATGGTTTGGATCTCCTGTACTCTTTCACTGTTTTAGAAACTCCCAGCTTCACATCACAATCTCTCTTGAGGGCTGAGAAGCAGAGGCTGCAGATTGACTTCTACTCTACCTTGGTTTTACTAGGCTTTTAAAACACACACACACACACACACACACACACACACACACACACACACTTACTTTAACATCCCAAGGAAAATCTTTTTGAAATGTCCAGACAGACTGATAGAAGATGATGAAGACACAGTCATTTTGAAACAAAAGGGAAATTAGACGATGGAGAAATGAAAACTTGTTCAGCCATCATATAATAGTTGATTTATAATGCCCTTGTTTTCCTTTCTTTAACCATTTATCTATTTTCACATGTGTATGTGTATGTGATGTGCCTGTGTTTGTATATGCATGTTCATGAGTGAATGTGAGGGTTCATGTGTACAGTGTGTGCATGCATGTGGAGATCAGAGATTGAGCTCAGATATCTTCCTCTAGAACTAGCAAGTTTCTTGCTGAGCTTGAAGCTCCTCATTTGTCTTGTTAGCTGGCATGCTTGAACCATCCCTGACTCCACTCTTAAATGATGGGATCACAATTCAGCCACCATTCTCTTTGGCTTCTCGTGTGGGTTCTGGGGATCTCAACTCTAGTCTTCATGTTCATGTACCATGTGCTTTGGTGACTCAGCTATTCCTTGATACCCAATTAAAAATATTCATTTGTGTGCTTTGTTGCTGTGATTAGAGTTTAAAAAAAAAACATTTTGCAGTTAAGAGCACAAGTTTTTCATTCAGAAAAGTCTTGAAGAGTCCAGCTGTCCAACTAGTGCCTCCTCTATACCTCTGTTCCCTGAACATATTCCTTAGCCTTTCTGGGACTCAGTTTTATTATCTATAAAATAGGGATAACATTCCCATGTAGTTAGGGATGAAGTGGGTAAAACCTTAATCTATGCTGTTCAGAAGAAGATCCTTTGAAGGCATTACTTAAGGACAAATGTGGTCATCAGATAAAATTCCAATCCAATGAGACCCTGAATATGAGAGACCTGAACTTCTGTGAAGCTTAAAGAAACCTATGTTTGCAAGGCACTCATCATAGTGCCTGGCATGTACACATTCATGGCTACAGCCTGTTATTCTTAGCAGAAAATGACTCTGGGCATCCACAAAGGTGCCTGCTCTGAGCTGTATAATTAAGACTCCATTACAGCTCACAGGGACTGGATGCTGCCCAACCTTGTACCTTAACAGATTACAAAACAAAAGTAAAAAGTAAATTCTCAGACCTAGCTCTAGGATGAATGGTTGGGAGAACTTATTTAATGTCAGGTAAGTCTGGGTGCCCATGTGGAAGTTGGAAGGACAGTGACAGGGCTGGGTGCAGGGAGGATCACTGCCTGGCTGTTGCTCCTGCCTCCATAAGCCACCACAATGCCAAGTTGTGATATTCACTCTGAAGTATGTCCTGAGACTTCCACAGTTGAAGGCACCAAACAATGTGGTGAATGCAAGGGTATTACAGTGACCCAGAAAACAAAACAAACCAAAACAAAACAGTCTTTTCCCTGAAGATGGTAGCCCTGTAGATAGTAGAGGACAAAAAACGGTCCTGTGCCCAGACAATGCATTGGTAGGCAAGGACAATCTATTGTGACAAAAAGCAAAAGTTCCCTCCATTATGGGACAGAATAATGAGTTATGGCAAAGACAAAAGGCCCAGTTGATTGTCAGTGGTGAAACTGTAAACCAGACCGAAGCTCTAGAAGGGCTGCTCCTAGAAAGAAGGTACACCAGAGAAGCACAGCACAGGGAATCCTGATGAGACACAGAGCCCAGGCCAGGAGAACCTATTCACTATGCATCACTTCTTCCTCTTAATTCCAAAAACGCAGTAACAGTGCATGGTATGGGGCTGCTTTGTATTGTCATAGGAGACAAGAGACAGAATCTCAGACTTACATAGGCGAACTCTCAAGGTTCCCTTGCTCTGGTTTCGATGTTTTCACTAACAGTATTGTCTAAATATAATTCCCATTCTGTGGAGACAAAGAGGGTGATTCTGAATTTAATGTTACCTGGAGGTTTGCCTTTTAGGGAGAATTAGAGATAAATGAGGAATAAGAGAGAGGAGGGAGCCTGCTTGGCTACACAGTGCTTCTTGTTATGTGATTCACTGCTCTGTCTCAGGGCTCTAAAGATTCTCCACTAGGAAAAGAAATTTCTTACTAGCTCAAACTGCCTCAACTTGAACATCCTATTCAGTGGAATCCATGATCTGGGTAAACCTTTTAACCCATCACCCCATCTGTCATATCTAGCTATGAGCTCAGTCCTTTCTTTTATTTTTGAAAAATATACATCTAATTTTATCACTCCATTTAGAACATTCATGATCTGCCATTGTCCTTTATAGAACCTGACCCTGAAGCCCACAGACAAGACTAGCCTATACCTCGATCTTCCACTTCTCCCCTTCTACCAGACCCTTACTAACTCTATGCTCATAGTTTCAGAACCCTAGATATGTGCCTTACCCTTAGAATGTAGGTCTAATTTCAATCTCTTTGATCATTCTGCAGATGAATCACTCTAATATATCTCAGCTCACCCTTCCAATAGCATAGAGTCTAATGTGTGGCAGATGTTCCATTGCCTTGCCATGTAGGTGAATACATAATATTTATGTGGATTTTCAAGATCCTTAACAAATGTTCCCATAGACTTGTTTCAGTATTTCTAAGGACCAAGTTTCACACTGAGGCATCCACTGCTTTACAACAGCATCCTCTGAAAATTCCCTGTTACTTAGTAGACCTTGCATTGTGACCTCTGTGGCCACACTCTCACCGCATCTTTGAACCTTCCATCACACAGACTGGTCTGTTTCATAGAGAATGAAACCTCAGATTTTTAAACCATTTCATGAAAGAGATAACCAAGGTCACTCTCATATTTTTCTATGTTCCTTTTACTGTGCAGGTACGTGACCTGCCTGAGATACACATGTTTAAGATTCATTATTACACAGTGAAGAGGTAACACATATATTTTAAATTCAAAGCAGGGGAGCCTCAAGTTGAATCTTATCTGATAGATTTCATTTTTCTGAAATATTTCACTATGAAGTTTAGTCTCAAGCTTTCAAAATCAAGAAATTTCCTGAGGTGTCAATTATGGAAACCTCTATAAACAACTTCTAAGCATTTTTACTCAAGACCAAGCATTTTACCAACTTACTGATAATTTTTTTTATATTTCTAGCATGCACACGTGAACTCTGATTTTTCTATCTTTAAATATGCATATTTTCTCAGACTTTTACCAATTTTTTTCTGACTTGTACCAGTTAAGTATTTTTATCTGTACTTAGTTCACAAGTTAGCATTATTAGAACTCCAAATCAATTGTTTTGCTCTACATCATCATTAATATATATGAAAAGTCATATAACTAAATTCTTACCTGGGCTGTATTGAAGCTGACTGATGACAATGTATGTTAAATATGTGTGAGGACACCAGTCCCCACACCATTACTTAAGCAAGTATGTTAACTAGCAAACTAACTGTTTTAGCTTGTTTTCTGTTGTGACAAAACATTGACCACTTACGGGGTACAGTCCACTGTGAAGAGTTCTCTCCTCAATTAGCATTTAGCAAAATGTTCCACACACCTACCTGACAGACAACCCGGCAGAGGCCATTCTTCAGATGAGATTCCATCTCCCCAAGTGTGTCTAGCTTTGTTTCAGGTTGACATAAGCTATGACACTAAGTGGGGCTAAATAGTTATAGTTCCACCTTATCAAAACTTAATGTCACATTCAGAACTGGGGGTACAGTACTACTAACCCCAACACTCCAGAGGCTCAGGCAGGAAGCTCATAAGTTTGAGATGGGCCTTACCTACATGATGAGTTCAAGACTAGTCTGAACCATATAGTAAAAGCCTATTTCAAAATAAAGCCATGTTCACTGTCTGCTTCTGTAGAACTCTAGGCTCAAATACATGTTGATCGTGTTCTTTATGAACAATGGTGTGGTTTTCTCTACATAAGGTCCAGTTCAAGTGCTGCATCCAACATCAAGATAACCAAAGCAAGATAGCAACATTTTCTTTTCCAGGACTCAACAGACATCATTTTCACATTAATTCTCCTGTTTTTCTAAGTATGGAAGGAAAAGGTAAGAGCCAGATGTGTGAGGCAGAGGTTCATCACCCTCCAGTTTTTTTTTTCTGAGAGCTGATTCAGATTTCCAGTCTCTGTACTTCTTGTAAAGTTTGAAGAGACTCCACTTTGCTTTCTCTTTCAAATTCTTTCTCATTGTTTTAACCTCTAAAGCTTTGCTTCTAGATTTAATTCATAGAATTCTTTTCTCCCGGGACTCCCTGGTGAGAGGATATATTCTTTGCCTCCACAATCAGGTTGCTTGTTCTAGTTGATTGTGATACTGTGAAATTGTGCATCCTTCTCTTTGTGTACATGACCTATAGCAGAGGCACTGTGAGCATGGAAGGGCATTGGGTTCATTGTCCACCATTGTTTCAGGGCACAAAAACTGCTTTTTGTTAAATTTGAATTGCTTCCTCTGATTTTGCTCATAGTGGCTAACTTTGTAAAAATAAAATAAGTGCTTATTCCTTCACCTGAACACTGCCATGCTTGCCCATGTGAGGACTTTCTGTCAGCTGCTCCTTTTTCTGAAGCACATTTCCTCCCTCAGCTGTTTGCATGACTGGGTTTTTTTTCTTATCCTGTAGAACAGAGCTGGAGTGTTCTTACACATCCTCAAGGAAGTGTCCCTGATCTTTCACCTCCTATAGTTTTGTTTATAATTTGGTTTATGATGATTAGATTAGTGTCTATCAATTTTTGTCTTATGTATGATCTTGTTCTCATGATAATTATACAGGCTTCCAAAAGGAGGTGGCCTGGCCTTGTACTTGGTGACCAATGCATCTCTTGCCTCCCTTTGCTCCAGATGTAAATGTGGTCAGCCCTTACTTTGCTATATATCCATTTCATCCTTTAAATTCAATATTAATTCTCAATCATCAAGTCTCATGAAATTTAATGGACTTATGTGCTGTATCCTATCTCTTTGCCCCAAGTGCCTAAGTCTCCTCTATGACTGAGCGATGTTCTCCTTTTTGCTTCATTTTCCAGAAGTGAATGAGTGGTTGCTTTCAAGTCATTTCAAGTCCTTTGTATGTTCAATACCTATACTTCATAACAGAGAGAAGCCATCAATGGGAGGAGACACCCTTGGTATTTCGAAGACCATATGCCCTAGTACAGAGGAATGCCAAGGCCAGGAATTAGGAGTGGGTGGTTTGGGGAGCAGTGTGCGGGGGGAGGTTATACTGGACTTTAGGAGAGGAAACTAGGAAAGGGGATAGTATTTGAAATGTAAATAAAGAAATTATCTAATAAAAATTTTGAAAATAATAATAATAAAATATGAGCTCTCTGTTTCCTGTCCCTCCCACTATGCTTGTAACGTGCTGTTGAGCCTTTGCCTCACCATACTGGACTCTTACCTCTCTAGAACTGTCAGACAAAATAAATTGTTTTCTTAAAAAAAATGGCTTGAGTCAGTGTCAATCATTGTTGTTTGTGTGTTTCCTTTATAAGCTGACAAAAATATGTTTTTTGAGGTAGCTAATCTCATCAGTATTATGGTGTGTATTCAATAACCTATCTCTATCTGACTGAGATCAATGTTCATGTGGTTTGTGGAGAGACTCTCAAAACCCAACAAAAACAAAATTTAAAAAAAATGGAAAGATGAACCTTTCTTCTGAGTCCCAGGGGTCAGAGTGCTTGCTGCAGGCAAGCTCTCCTCTAGCAGGGAAGTTGCACAGATGTCTGAGAATCGGCTCCACCTTTGGGCTGCAGATGAAGGTATGCAGGGACCCTGTTCAAGAAGCTCTGTTGCTTCTATGGTCCACATGCTCTCCTGCATGGACTGGTCTCTGATAGACCTGGTATAGAAGATGGCAATCTCACCTGAGTCCCTGGGTCAGCGCCCTCCCTGGAGGCCAACTTTCCTCTGGTGGGGAAAGTGCACAGAGGTCTGAGGATAAGCTCTGCCTTCAGGTTGAGGATGAAGGCCCAGAGGGACCCTGACCAGGAAGCTCCATTGCTTCTGCAGCCTGAGGCTCTCCTGCATTGATTGGTCTCTGAGAGACTTGGGATAGAAGATAGCAATCTCACCTTAGTCCCTGGAGGTCAGAGCTCTCCCTAGAACCCAACTCACCTCTGGCAGGGAAGGTGCACTGACTCAAGCCATTTTTAACATAGAAGTTCTTATTGACTTTTAATTTGATTTAAAGCTTTGTGGAATTCCTTAAGATTAACAAACCACAGAACATACAGAACATAGCAGGGAATGTGATCAGCATGACCCTGTTCTGAGTCAAGTTACTTTTCAGTGACAATGACTGGCAGGCATACTACAGCAACAATATGAAATAGCTGGCAGGCATGGAACAAAGTGGCTACAGTTATGCTGCAGGTTGTGGTGGTGGGGCAGGTAGGTAGTGCCAGACCACAACATATTTTAACAAAAGCTGAGTTATTGATATTGAAGAGAAAAGAGAAAACCCAAATGGGGCATGGGTGATCAGCACCAGTTATCCAAGCATTTGTAAAGGGTAAAGCAAGAGGATTGCCTTGAGCTCCAGGCCAACCTGGTTACATCATGAGTTCCAGGATATCCTGGGCTACATAGTGAGACTCTGTCTCAAACAAAACAACTTCACAACGTAAACGTGTCACCCAGTTGGTCTTTCAGAGTCTTCTATGCTGGTGAACTTCAGGAAATTTTGTTGTATACTTGTAGAGATTTAAACAAACAAAGTTTCAGATGTTTGAGCCCCTCACTTCTAACCTGTTCTAACCTGTTTCATGACCTCAATTCGATGATACCTCTACATTCCATTGCTCTTATTTCCAACCTTTACACCTTCTCTTTGACATTCTTGAGATGACAGCATACTAAATTGGATACTTATCCCTATATGCTTGGGTATGTCTCTGTAGTTATTAACTCAAGCATGTATCATTTTTCACATCTATAACCTCATATGCATATATATATATTGCATAAACACTTTTACAACTTGGTTTTTTTCCATTTAATAGTAGGTCTGGAGTATTTTCTTATATTTATATAAAATTCCAGTTTCATTCATGTAACTGCTATTATTTGGTCATGATTCTGAGAGTTTCTATACATGAACAAGTTACATATTCCCTAAAATTCTATCAACTTCACAATTCCTTATGTCACATAATTATCTTTCCTTATGCTCAGTGCAGTCCAAATTAGGATTCTGTAAGACACTACATATGTTCAGTGATAATTCTAATAAAACATACACAGAAATGTTTATTTTAATGTGTTTGTTTCCTTTTTGAAACACAGTGGTAAGATGTAAGTATGAGACACAGAGATTGCACACTCTGTCTTTGTTTATTGGTATGGCAACAAAGTAGTCAACAGTTCATGGAAAATCAATTGGAATAATTACTAAGTCATTAGTGTGGACTTTGAGTGTGAGTGTAAAGAACTCACTCACTAAATTATTCACAGAAATGGACAAGTTAAGTTCTGCTTAGTGAATATTGATCCAGTTTATAATACCACTTGTCCAAACTCTAATTTTCCTAATAAAAATTAAATCCTCTCTTTCAAATACCATATCTTCTGGTTCCAGAAGCTTCCGTTTACAGAGAAGCAACTGAAGGCTTAAATTTGCTTAGCCAGTGAGTAATATACCTGCACCAAAACATAATCACTCCTTCCTCCTCCCTTCACCTTCCCTCCTTCCCTTGTTTTTCCTCCTTCCCTCCCTCCCCAATGACCCACCCATGTCCCTCTCACTCTCTTTCCTCCTGCTCATCTGCCTTTCTGCTTCCCCTCCCTCTCCTTTTCCCTCTCTCTCTTTATGTTTTCTCTCTGTCTCCATGCCTCTTTCCCTCCCTCCCTCCTTCCCTCCCTCCCTCTCTCTCTCCCTCCCTTCCTCCCTCCCTCCTTTCCTTCCTCCTTTCTTCCCTTTTCTCTGGCTCCTTTTCTGTTTGATTTCCCTTTAATTTCCAAGAGTACTCCAAACAATTATTTGTTTATTTCCCATAGTGTCTGGAATATATTCAGTCACAAACCTGGGTAGAAAAGTTAGCATTTTCCGCTCTCTATTTGACAATGTATCTACAGAGAGGAAGCAGTCACTGTTGCACCAGTCCAAAAGAAAATTCAAGTACATGTAACCTGGTCTTAGTACTGAAAGCTTCATTTCATGACAGTAAAGCAGACCATTGGGACTCTGTCCCAACGTGTGCTGATTTCACTTAGACCGCTCTGATGTAAGTACATACTTTAGGAAGCTTCTATTTTTATTAGGTTTTTATACTATCCCTCAATGGGACCTTATTTTTGTTGTCTTTCCTTGTATTCACATCCTCTAGCACTCCTTCATCCAATTACATCCTCATCCATCCATAATTATCTAATCTATTTCCCTTTCCTAATAAGATCCATCTGTCCCTGCTAGTCCCTTCCTTTATACCTGCCTTCTGTGGTTCAATGAACCATAGCTTGGTTATCAGTTACTTAACAGCTAATATCTACATGCAAGCAAATACTTAATATATTTGTGTTTCTGAGCGTCAGATATCTCATCCAGGAGAAATTTTCCATTTCCATTTGTTTTTCTGCATATTTTTATGTCATTTTCTTAATAGCAGAATTATATTCCATTGTGCAAATGTACCACACATTCTTCATCCATTCTTCCCATTGTGCTAGCTAATCTTATGTTAACTTGACACACGAGGTAGAGTTATCTGAAAAAAAGGAACCTATATTGAGAAGATGCCTTCATAACATCTAGTTGTAAGGTATTTTCTTAATTAATGATTTTTGAGGTTGGAGGAGGGCAGCCCATTGTAGGTTATTCCATCCATAGGCTAGTGGTCCTGGATTCTAGAGAAGTCTGGTAAGCAAACCAGAGAGAACAAGCCAGTAAGCAGCACTACTCCTCCGTGGCCTCTGCTGCAGCTTCTGCCTCCAGATTTCTGCCCTGTTTGAGTTCCTTTCCTGACTTCCTTTGATAATAAACAGCAATATGGGAGTGTAAGGCAAATAAACCTTCCCTTCTCAGCTTGATTTTTGGTCAGGGTATTTTGTTGCAGGAATAGAAACTCTAACTAAAACAGACATGTAGGTTGTTTTCAATTTCTAGCTATTAAGAATGCAGCAGTGATGAATATGATGGAGCAAGTGTTTTGTGGTAAGATGTGGCATCCTTTGGGTATATGCCCAAAGTGTGGTATAACTGGATCTTGAGCTAGATTTATTGCCATCTTTCTGAGGACCTGCCACACAGATTTACATCATAGCATTATGAGTTTTCAGTCTCACCAACAAAGGATGAGTGTTCCTCTTATTACACATTCTTTCCAATCTGAGTTGTCACTTGTATTATTGACATTAGTCATTGTGACAGGTGTGAGATGGAATCTGAAAGTAATTTTGATTTGTAGTTTCCTCATGGCTAAGGATGTTAAGCCAAACTTTTCAGTCATTTGAGAATTCTCTGTTTAGATCTGTACCCCATTTTAATTGAGTTATTAGTTTTATATATCTGATTTCTTGAATTCTTTATATGTTTTTGGATATTGGCCATCTGTTAGATATGTAGTTGATGAAAACCTTTTCCCATTCTGTAGGCTACTACAGTGTGTGAATGACAGTGACCTTTGCCTTATAGAAGCTTTTTAGTTTCATGAGGTCTCATTTATTAATTATTGATATTAGTGCCTGTGGTTGTGGTATTCTATTCAGAAAGTCTTTTTCTGTGTCAATGAGTTCAAGGCTATTCTGTTGCCAAGACTATAGGTTGCTATCCAGAAAAATAACAAAAAGGACCCATTCCCAAAGACAAAAACCACACAACTCATTGAACATGGAAAAGGCAAGCTGGTGCCTACATAGAGTCTTTACTCCTATGTTTCAGTGTCTTTGGTAAAAGAAGGTACTTATTATGTTACCCAAATAGCATACACTAAACCCCAAATCAGCTTGTGATCTACACAGGTATACTGCCTGCAAGATACACTAGGGTAATAGTGGCACAAAAGTTGTGAGAGTGAGAGACCTTGTAACACCCATCCCTAAATCATATATAGCCATTAAATCCCTCTCCTTGGAGCTCATGGAACCCCGTGGAAGAGAAGGAGGGAAGAACTAGAGGGAATGGAGGCCTCCAAAAATACAAGGTCCTCTAAACCAACATGAGCAAATCACAGAGACTGAGGCCATATCCATGGGGACTACATGGGTCAGCAACAAGTCCTCTGAGCATATAAACATCCAGTTTATAGTTTTTATGGGATTCCTGAGAGTGAGAACAAGTGGGTCTCTGATTCTTATGCCTTCTCTTAGACTCTTTCCTTTCATTGATTGTCTTGTCCAGCTTTGATGTGATAGTTTTTATTGTATCTTTATCATATTTTATTTTTAAAAATGAATGACTGAGTGAAAATACAGCCATAGGGTAGAGGTTAACACCTGAACTACTATTTATACTTGCTAGGAGAGGGAAAAGTCAATTTTCTCCAATGGAGTGACACTAAGCATCTCAACCACTCCAGGACAGGCCTCATGTTCAGGAGATGCTAACCAAAATACAGTTGACTCCACAGTGTGTGTGTGTGTGTGTGTGTGTGTACTTTTACTTGGTTTCAGTTTTTCTTTGGGGGTGTTTTTTATTTTGTTTTCTTGGGTTTCTTGGGAGAGGCAGTAATCTTGTTATATTAGGTTTTTGTTGTTTCGTTTAATTATTTTATTTATTTACATTCCACCCGTTGACCCCCAAGTTTCCCTTCCACACTTCCTCATCCCATTTCTCCTCCCCTTGCCTCTGAAAGGGGGTTCCCCCACCAGACATCCCCCTTCCCTGGGGTCTCAAGTCTCTTAAGGATTAGGAACATCTTCTGCCTCTGAGGCCATAGCAAGCAGTCCTAAGGAACCTAAAATTGCTTAGGTAGGGAGGGGTGGAGGAACTAGAAGATCTTGGAGAAAGTGAAGACTATGATCCAAATATTTAATTTAAAAATTGTTTTAAATAATACAAATATACTAATGAAGAAAAAGCAGGTTCACTGCTGTGCAGCAAAAGTCATGGAAAACAGCTCAGCTTTCTGCTACTGAGACATTCGGTAGGAAACTGCATGGCATCCAGTGTGTCATAGATTAAAGAATAATAAAGCTTGGAAAGAACACATGAATCATGTTTAGATAAAAGAAGTATCTTAGTTTTCATTATGTTTCCTGTCTGTTATTTTTCCCCAGTCACAGAGCACTGAAAATTTTTATTACACTTTATATAGAGAAGTAAATTTTCTTTGCTAACCCAATGGATCACTGGTCTCCTGTCCAGTATTTCTTAACCTTTTAGCTACATGTCTTATTGGGCAAGCCTGACTGAATTGTAAACATTTGCTTGACTACATGCCTACTCCCCTACAACAGCTCCACAAAGGGAACACAGGCGGTGCTATTTTAAAATATCAATTCAATAGTCGGGAAGATGGCTCAGTGGGTAAAGCACTTTCCATGAAAGCATTCTTTCTGGAAATCTGGGCTGCACATGTCAGCAGGTATATTGTGGTCGTGCTCGAAGTTATTGTTCTCAATAATATAATTTCAGGATGAAATCAGTAAGAAGTTGAAGAATTTTAATTAGTGTTTAGAAGAAAAACAGAAGAGCAGACAAGCTGTAAATCTAGGCAGCTGTCTGGAGGAGGAAGAGAAGGAGGAGGAAGAGAAGAAGGAGGAAGAGGAGAAAAAGCATGCCAATTAAAAACACTTATGTAGCTACAGAGAAAATGAATGAGAAAATCCAACTGTCTGGGAAAACAGAGGCTCTTGTTGGTGATGGAGAGAAAGAAAAAGAGCTTTCTTCAGAATGAGGAAATGGGAGGCTATGCTTTTCTGAGTCATTGTAGGAAGGCTCAGCCACATGGCATGGACTTTGCAAGTGACTACACCAGGGGTAGAGAGGATCAAGGGGAAGGAAAACTACATTACTTTTTTAAAGGATTAATTGATCTCATCTCTTTAACATGGCTTAAATTGAAGGAGCCTTCTAGGGGTGTGGTCTTTTGACCAGATGATTGACAGGCCAGAATGGACTAACTTTTAAGAAAGGAAGCCATGGAATGGCATATTTCCACACAGGGCCAGAAGCAGAGTCCATTCTTTGGACAGAGGGGAAATAGCTTTTCCTTAGCGGGTCTTGACAGAACCCCAATATCCTCCAAGACTGCTGTAAAGGACTGAGCTGTGGTTGGATCCCCAGAAATCACTTAAAAATCAGGATAGCTTGGCATCCCCCATAATACCAGCATGTTTTAGCAAGTCCACCCCTACATCATAATCCCAGCATAAAGAAGGTAGAGAGAGGGGATCCCTGGACAGGTTAGATGTATGTCTAGACTAACCAAATCAGCCAGCTCCTGATGCAGCAGGAGAGCCTGACTCAGAACAAAGGGAAAAGAGACCAAGGAAGTCATCCCACATCAACTTCTGGCATACACACAGACACAGAGATGGGGGTGGGGGGTGGGGGGAGGGAGAGAAGAAGGGAAGGAGGGAGGGAAGAAGGGTCAAGACAGTCAGACACTCATACACATAGTCATGCACATACATATAGATGTATACACACATGCATACACACACACACACACACACACACACACACACACACCATGAAGAAAGAAAATTAAGTTCGATAAAGGAAAAAAATGAGGAGAGATTCCAGAAGAAGCAGTCAATGGATTACGCAAAACGTACAGTCTATCTGGTATTTGTGGTCTAGGTGTATGATGTATGATGTCTGCCCCCAAGATCAAATGTTTGAATACTTTTTCCCCAGATGATAGTTCAGTTAAGAAGGATGTACAGTCTTTGGGTAGTTTAATCTCACTGGTAGAACTGGGTGTCTGGGAGTGAGCTTTGTGGGTTACATCCCTGCCCTGCTTCTCTGGAATCCTGCTGCTTCTTGTGGATACATTGTAAGCAGCCCCAAGCCACTCCCACCATCATGCCTTCCCTGCCATGATGGCCTTATCCTTCCAGAACCTTGAGCTCAAATCAGTCTCCCTCCCTTAAGTTGCTTGTGACAGCAGTGACAGGAAAAGAAACTCATATATTGTGAGCTTTATAATATCTGATATTTCAGTTTTCCTACACCTAAAAATTAAACAATTGTTGAACATTAATCATGCTAGGCTAGGCATTCATATAGCCTTAACTCATAAACTAGAAGTTATTTAATTAATGATTATTATTATCATTTTACTGAAACTGTCTTTATAGTTAAAATACTTGTTGGTCCTGTCTTATCTCTCACCACTTACCTAGAATGTTGTAGAAATTTTATTTTTGAGTCATTGAATGTGAAATACAGGTCATGGAAAAGCCAATACATGAGCTACCATTTTATATAATATTACAATTTGTGGTATCATTATCCAAGATCAATTAGACTATGCCTTCTGTACTTGGTGACTATAGACTGTGGTGGACTATTACAGATTAATGTCAGGGTGAACCAATGGTAGAGTTTCCTCCTGGTTTTTGTCTCCTCTTTCCTAGAGATATTTCTGTTTTCATTTCCCCTTAGTACTACAAACACATCTCTCCTTGGATCTCTGTAAAGGTAGAGTTTCTTCCTACTTTATAAAAAGAGATGACCCTCAAAGGGAACCCCCAAAGCTTCCTGATACTGAGTTAGAAACCTTAGCTACAGAGATATAGAAGATTCGTATTGCTACAAGCATCCCATACTCTTCTCTTGCACATTTTTTGCTCCTCCTCATTCTGTTTCTCTTCCTTCTTTTTCTTTCTACCACCCTTTTCTTCTTCCTCCTCTTCCTTCTGTCTGACTCTTAAGGGCTTGTGTCTCTCCAGAGATCTTGCCTATCCTCTGATCATTCCTTTCTCCTGTATTTCCATCTATTTCTCTGCTGCTTCTTTGACCCAAGTTTATGCAGAATTCAGTCTCTCCTGTCTAAAAACCACAACACAATTCAAACACACAAATCTTTCTACCAAGTTTTTCCTATTGTCCAAATATCTTCATTAACTTTTAAAAAATTGTCAAGTTATAATCCCAAATTTACTATTTACTACTTACTCTTGCCATATTCACCAGCCGAGCCCCACTGAACCTTGGTTCTGTTCTTACAAGTGACCTTCCCATCACTGAGTCCCATGGGTCTTCCCAGCCAACCTACTGAGAACTCTGCAGGATTGGGTAATGGTGAGTTCACAGACAGCACTTGCCTCTGTCATCCACGGAAACAGACTTTTCTTGCTTCCAACTCCTCTCCATGGATGCATTCTGTGTCCTCCTCATGCTGTTTTGTGTCCTTTCTTCACCTTGCATATTATTTGCCCTGAGAGTTCCACACTGAGCTTTTTTTTTTTTTCACCTGACCCTACGTGAATGTTCCATGTGATCACATCATTAGAAACCCTTCTGCAGTCAATTGATTCCTAAGCATCTGCTATTGCATGGAAGATCAGTCCTGCTCAGAAAGAAATAAGCTAAGTAAATCTTTCCTCTCTACAGTCTCCTCTTCCTCACTCAATTTTACAGTTGACATAGTTGCAATCAAGAACTTCTTACTCTCCACTTTCCTCTTCCCTCTTATCTACCACAGGGTAATGTTATCTACTCTCAAATATGTCTGCTGTTCTCATCTCTTCATTATTCCCTTGGCCTGTAGCCCCTAAAGTAGCCTTGTCACAGTGACCTTGCCCTATCCCATTGTCCTTACTGAACCCCAATAAGCTTTGAGCACAGAAATCTATCATTCTGTTTGAAACAATTCCTAGATCTTCTGGAGATCTCAAAACGAACTTAGACTCCTTAACTTGGCTCTCAATGTGTTCACAATATAGATTATAGCCAACTCATCAGGTTCATTTCTGGCCATCTTTGTTCCTTTATATGAAAGTCCCAGCTGCGCTATCCTCTCATTCTCTTGGAGTAACAGCAGACCTCATGGTTTCATTTCTTAAATGTCTGAATTGTTTTTTTGTGTGTATCCTATATTTTCCTACTACTCATACTGATGGGTTTTGAATGTTTCTTAACATCATACCCATGATTGTCAATCAAATAGAACACCATCTGCAATCAAAGACTCTAGGAGTATAAGTTGTCATCATGTCTCCTGAGACTGCATATACTTTACCTAGACAAAATAATTAGGATTTTATTAACTAACTTAGAAGACACAAAATTAGAAATTCAGATGTGGGCTGAGGAGAAGGCTCAGCTTGTAAAGATACTTGCTTCTCAGGCTGACAACTTTGATTATCACTGATATCCACACGGTTGATGTGCATGCAGGAACACATACACATGTACATGCACATTTACATGCACACACACACACACACACACACACACAGAGAGAGAGAGAGAGAGAGAGAAATAAAATAAAATTTAAAAAAGAATTGCTAATTCTCATCTTCTCATTCAGATGTCAGTCAGCCAACTGACTGACATAACCCTGTAAGGGATGTCTTGTATCACAATGTCTAGGGTAACCCACCATCTCAGCCTCTGAAGAATTGGTGTTGAGGTTGTGTGCGTATGGATGTGCATGTGCATGTTCATGTGTGTGTGTGAGTATATATCTCTTCAAGTGCACATGCAGGACAGAGTCAGCCTGTAGTCTCATTTATCAGACAGGAACCACATTGCTTTTAAATTCTTAATGTCTTCGGCCTTGCCAATTAGGCTAGACTGGTTGGCCAGTGAGTCCAGAGGTTCCACCTGTCTCCACCTCTGAGATTTCAACATCCTGAGGATCTGTTCTCATTGCCCCCTTGTTCAGCTCTTTCTCAGTGCTGAGGATAAAACTCATATCCCCATACTTGCAAGTTAATCACTTACTGCTGAGTCATCTGCCTAGCCTTCTACCATTGCATTTCATGGAGAGAAATGTGTATAAGTGACCTCTATCAGCACAACATAATTTATACAACATCTGTTTCGTGTAGTGTATTAATAATAATGTAGTTCAATTGTTCTGTGATGTAATAATCTTGAATTCTTGTAGTTAATTTGTTTTTACTTTATTTCTTAGGTATTTAACATACATTTTAGTAGTTAGAGCCTTCACCTCTTTTACTTTCTCATTATTACTCTTCATAAGAATATTTGTTTTCCAGAATATTTAACATACTTGGATAGCCCTTCTACATGGCATACAGTACAAAATTACATTGTTGCTTGCCCTGTTTGTTTCTTTTAAAATCTGCTGTAGGAAAATGTACATGTTGCGTTGACATTGCAGACTTTGCCAGCTGTGTTCTTGGGAAGCTCCCATTTGTTTTGGCCCCATCTCAAGAAAATAACAAAATATATTCTGTGCAAATGCCAGCATTTTTTTCTGTTCAGATGGCATTTAATTGTTATGTGGGTGGCTCCTGGCTACATATTTTAGCAAAGGACCTTGAAGCAGGGAGAATTTTTCTCATTAATTTTTCAAAAAGTGAAGAAGACCAGAAATTGACATTTTTAAAAAAATGTTTCCAGTTTATTCAGAGAGGTGACAGTACAGAGAAAAACCTTTCCAGTGTTTGATGCTGTGAGTCTAGGACCTGTGGGAAAACTATCAATGTTCCCTTACTAAACACATTGCAACCATTAGTGCAGTACACTGAAATAACGCTCATCAGGTGCTCACTCCCAAAACTGCAGTGAATAAAAGTGCCTATGAAGGAAGAACAACAGACATAAATACTTCACACAGTTCATGATCCAGTGCACAGCTTTCAAGTTAGATCTAGAACCCACTTATTATGAATTTTTAACTAGCATTAATCATATTCACACAATTTTACATTTCTTACAATAAGAAATATAATTCTCAAAAGGAATGAATCATTTAGAATAAAGTAATCACATAAATTTCTGTATGATGTACTACATGTTATTCAAGAAAGACACACTCAATATCACTAATAAAAACTCCCAATTTTAAAACACTGTTCAAATATATAAACCTAAAGGATACCTAGTAGGAAAATAAACAAGAATAGAAGGCCACTTTTACACTCTCCTTAAACCAGTATAGGCTCTTCTAAGCCTTTCTTTCAGTCTGCTCAGGAGAGAGGCAAATCCATACAGTAGCCAGACGGCTTATTATCACACTGCCAGAAATACACTGTGAACAATGAAACTGCCTCCAAATTTTGGACTCAGATTTTATGATTGACACTATGGGTCAGTTGCTTACATTTTCAATCTATCCTGGGAACAACTTAATAATCAACGGAATTTAGAAGGTCTATTATTCTGTGAACCATTAGGCGGGAAATTAGGCAGGAATTCCTGGTTTACTGTGAATATAAAATGGTATGTCTCATAAGTTTTTAAAAGCTAAGAGAAAAAAATAAAACTATAATCTGGAATACTATAAGCTAAAGTAAGGGGCTATGCTCTTGGAAGAAATATGAGAAGTTATAGACACTCTAAAATGATGGGGAATAGTGTAATATCTAACTATACAGTAGATTACACTGGGAGATGGTTTTTATTAGGTGTGAATTCCATTCTCCTGAAGTGTTTTTCATTAGCTAAACTGGACATGTAATGTTAAGTATGCATTTGGACAAATGTGGAAAAAAATCTAGCTCTACAATGGCACTCCTCATAGAGATTTTACATAGCATAATACTTTATTAATTCATGACAACAGGTAGGCAGCTTTACCCCTGTCTTATGTACATTTATATTTTACTTTCTTTGTTTACAATTGGCAGGAGTCAGTATAGTATTGATTATTGCCAAGTTGTTGGGCCTACTTGACTGATCTTGGATTCCAGGAGGCAAAATGTCTTCTTCCCTGGAGCTATCTCTGATTAAGAGGAGAAAGCCTTGGGTGTATTTTCAGCATCTTAAATTCTTATTCATTTATTCAGTTTTGACTTTAGAGACCTTTGCATGGTTGCATTTCTTGGGTGCAGAGTAGAGAGAATTACTGGTGAATCATTCTATTAGCTTCAGACAGTTGTGGTTCCTTTCCTCTGTCAGCTCCCTTATAAAGCACCTGTACCAGTGGTCCTCAACTTTGCTGATGCTGTGACCCTTTAGTAGAGTTCCTTGTGTTGTGACCCCCAACCATATAATTATTTAATTGCAACTACATAACTAATTTTGCTATTGTTATGAATTGTAATGTAGCTACCTGATGTGCAGGGTATATGACAGAGGGGTTGAGACCCACGGGTTGAGAACAACTGGCCTATACCTTTATAAGGGCTTATATCTATCTACATTGGTATTCTCCAAATACACATGAGAATCACTAATGGCCAAGGACTACAAAAGGGAAGAAGAATTCCTGCCAGGTGAAAATGTGGCAGGACAGTTTCTCCTCCTCCTGGCTCTGAGAAATATCCAGAAAGTTTACAGAGGTGATTGTTCCCTGTAATAATTAGTCTTGTCATCAAGCTCTGTTTTCTCAGATCCTTTCAAAATTCCATACCCCAGTGTACGGGAATGCCAGGGCAAGGGGGCAGGAGTGGGTGGAGTGGGGAGCCCCATGATAGAAGAAGGAGGAGGAGTAGAATAGGGGGTATGCAGAGAGGAAACTAGAAAGGGGATAACATTTGAAATGTAAATAAAAAATATCCAGTAGAAGAAAAAAAGGAAAGGATTGGTAACCAGCAGCTTTGAGATTGAATGATATTTCCTACCAAAACTGGTAAACCTTCTGCTGTTTCTGACATCTCTCCATCCTGCGGCCTATTAGTTCTTCCCTGATTTCTCAGGTGAGAAATTTTGCTCTGCTTCTGGAGAATTTCAAACCCATGGCATGGAAGGCTACCTCTGTGATATGAAGAGCTTCGCTCTTCTACAAATTCAAATTTTTAGTGCTAAAAAATATGTAATTCAAGACAGACACTGTGATATAACTACATATCATGACCTTTTTTCCAAAGTTGATGTGCATTAAGGAGAAAGAAACAATCAGATTTTGGCATATTACTGAGCATTGAGTCTGAACAGACAAAAATTTTAGGACACACTAAAAGTGGTGGCTCCTTTCCTGCCTATCACACAAAACTGCACTAGTTTCCCCTGTAGGATAGACAGATTAGCAAGAGAACGATCTAACATATTTATTCATGTGTCTACAGATTTTAAACTTAAAGTAGTCATACAACTGAAACCTAAATAACTTTCTTCTTTAGGCAGAGGGGAAAGGAGGAGGCAGAAGAGGAAGAGAAGCTCTTCACTTTGACCAAAGAGTCTGATGAAAATAAACCCTTCCAGTTCACCTTTTAGTTGCCCTAGACTAACAGCTGAAGATTCTATCTAGGCATGGTAAAGATGGAGTCTTCTGTATTCTATTCTTTGATGGATGCTCTTTCCTGGTTATCTGGTGATCAGTGTCAACTTAAGGGTTTAAGACAATTGTATTTCTTTGGGAAGAACTCTCAGTCAACTAGCAGAAGGTCTGAGACAGAGTCCTTCCTTGTTCATGAGGGAAAGCCAAGGGAAGACTGAGGGAACTTGATTCTGACTTTTTCGTTTAACCACCACACAGAGGAATATTGTCTGCTGTACACCAACAGAGTTTATGGGTCAGATGATCAACGAGGCTATATCACAGGTTCATACAAAAAGAGTCCAGTGGTCCTCATGATCATCAAGTGACGTTTTTCTCCATAATATATAATTGGATCTCAGTATAGAAAGAATACCTAGTTTGGAAATTCTGAGGACTGAGAGACAGACTGAAGAGCTGACTAATATGGTAGATAAATAGATAGAATTTTGACCAGTATTTTTTATTCGTTAAAGATTACAATTATCACCATATGAGCTGCCTTTTGACAACTATAGTTTGGGCCAGTTTTGCCTCCATCCACCTAGATGTTCCCTGACTGAAATCATAAGGAAGTTATAACAGGAGTTTGTCAAGATTCCCTCAGCTTGAACACTCATTTAAACACCTTCCTCCCAGCAATTTTTTCTTTGAATGGTCACAGTAAAGATATATTGGGTTTATAACCATTTCTTTGTACCATGACTAAATATAGATAGCCGTGGCATGCTGACACATTCTTAGTTATGGATTGCACAATAAACACTGGCGTCTCCTAGATTCTGGTTTCTTTCCTTCACTCTTCTCCAGATCAATTCTCCATTATAGACCTCCTGCTACTTCCACATAAATGTTCATTAGTACGTCTACTTCATAATAACATGGGGACAATCCAAAGATCAAATACAGCATAACAGCCTAAGTCGTAAACCTTTACTATAAGACAAAGGCTGTTGCTAGACTTGTAGGAACAGTAGTAGTACAGTTTTTCATTTAATAGGAGGGACAAGACCCCACAGGATCGTATTCTGATAGCAATAAAGTTGCTGACAATTCAAATAAAAGATGAGTTTAAACATTTCTTGGATTCATTAATTTTTAAATGTTGGTTTATTTGTTCTTTTTAATCCTGAAGGCTGGTACATGAGGGATCATGCTGCCTCTTATCTCCACTATGATCCTATTTCTTTAGGAGGGTGGAAACTGCTTTGGAATTCAAACACAGTTTCACATTGCCCTGTTTATATTGATCAATAATCAATATTTTGTAACAAAGGAATCTGATAACACTTTACAGAAGTATAGATTTTAAATGAAAGAAATCAATGTAAATTATAGGTGATAGACAGAAATACAGACAGACAGTTCATAGATTATATACATACATACATACATACATACATACATACATACATACATACATACATCTGATGCATGATGCTGTCATCTTAGGATAGTCTACTTGAGTATTCATTTCAGGAATATGTAGATCTGAAGTTGACACAATATTACATGACAGAGCTCTCTCTGGTCTCTTCTCCAGGCATTGCTTTCTTCTGTATACTGTCATGTTGTGCTGACATTTGACACAGAAGCTATCTATGGAGAATTTTAAGGTTTTTTTCCATCTTTATTGTCATCACCCTCTTGCACATGTGCAAATACCTACATGAACATGCATATACTACAGAGAGAGAGAGAGAGAGAACTAGAGATGATTGAGCAACATATAAAGAGATAATCTATGAAACTAATACATGAAAATTACTGCACATCAACTGAAGGTCTAAAAAATGGTAGTTAAGCAGATACACCAATCTTAAATGGAAATAGTTAGCAGTTCCATTAAACTGAAATGATAAAAGTATTCAGCCAGATTCGGGTTTCACTAGGGTAGGTAGTGGTAGAAAGAACAGATCAAGAAAAAGAGTGGCTGTTCCAACAAGACTGAGGGACACTCAGGAAGAATGTTGGCCTTACAGCCAAAGGGGAATGGCAGTACACACTTGAAGAAATCAGTGCTGGACAGAGATGGATGGATTTATGAGACTTTATAGCCAGACACCTTAACCTACTTCCCTAACCTTAAAAACAAAGTAAATAGGTAAATAGCACTTATACAATAGCAGTCAAAGTCATTCTCTGACTTCCTTGTGGGAGGAGAGGGAGAGAGAGAGAGAGAGAGAGAGAGAGAGAGAGAGAGAGAGAGAAGGAGGAGAAGGAAGGGGAGGGGAGGGAAGTGGAAGAGAGGCCAGAGGCCAGAAAGATAGCTCATCAGTTAAGTAGCACAATTATGAAGAAACTCCATTCAAATCCTAGTACCCATGCTTGGTGGTTCTCAGCTGCATGTAATTCCAGTTCCATGGGACCCAGTGCCTACTTCTGGCCTCCATAAGTTCCTACACACAGATGACATGCATGTATAAATCAAGTTATGCACACACATAAAGCTAAGATATATATATATATATATATATATATATATATATATATATATATATATACATATATATATATATGTATTAAAAGGCATGCAAAACCAAAAATATAAAATATTTTCATAACTATCATCATGCAATCGAATAATTTTAAATTAAAATGAAAAAGCATTATATCCTTTCATAATAGGCAAACTGCAAGCACTATCAAACTAGAAGGTTTCCTGATGATGAAGATAACTGATGGGAACCCACAATGAAGTTCCACTTGAGAAAGCAGTTGGGCAGCTTCATGCAAATCAAAACAACCTTTCCCTTTCAGATCAGAGTTGAAAACCACAACTACAAAACAGCATACATTCAGGAGTTTAGCATTTTATTTATAGTGCCCCAAATTTAGACATAGCCAAAATGCCCTTGAGTATGTAGACAGTTATTTGCATGCTAATATATCAATGAAATATTATTTGACACTATAAATAAAGACCAAACATGGAAAGAAAGGAAGAAAATATACATCCGTAGTACTAAAAGAAAGAAACCAACATGAAAAAGATGAAGTGTCTGATTCTAGAAAAGTCAAAGCCATGGAGGCAGAAGAAGGATAGTAGCTGTCCGCCAACTAAACAGAGGGCACAGAGGGCTCTTTTTAGGACAGTGAGATTTCTGCACTGTACTGCAATGGCAAGTACAGCTGATTGCACATTTGTCCAAACTCGCAGACTCGCAGATTATGAGTTCACAGTCTAAGTAATAATCTTCCAATATAAGATTATCATTGTAGTAAATATGCAACTGTAAAGGACGGTGTAGGTTCTGGAATTTCTAGTAGTGTGGTGACAGGACATACATGGGATCTTTCTGCTTTCTGCACTGTTTTTTATGACTGAAACTACTCTGCAATATTAAGTGAAGTAATTAACAGCACTATAGGAAGGACCTATTTTGTGATGTGATACAGAATCAGTGCTTTTTTTTATTCCAATAACTAAGAAATTTTTGTGTAGCACATTATTTGATGTGTTGTTTTAATATTGCTCTTACAGAAAAGATAGAAAAGATTGTTACCATAGGCCAGAGAAGAGAAAGGGTTGGGAAAAAAAAAGAATATATTGATTCAAGTGTAGAAAACTTCAATTACAAAGATGAATATATTTCAATAATTACACAACAATGCAACCATAGCTAATAGTAGTATTCAAAATAGAATACAAAATATATAGTAAAAAAAAAAAAAGAAGTCTATGTCTGGATTTTACTTTATTTTGTGTTCTATAAGTGTGTGTGTGTGTGTGTGTGTGTGTGTGTGTGTGTGTGTATGCTCACAACCATCTATATGGCAGAACTCAGGGTCCCCAATGTAGGAGCTAGAGAGAGTACCCAAGATCTGTAGGGGTCTGCAACCCTATAGATGGAACAACAATATGAACTAATCAGAACCCCCAGAGCTCATGTCTCTAGCTGCATATGTATTAGAAGATGGCCTAGTTGGCCATTATTGGGGAAGAAAGGCCCTTGGTCTAGCAATGTTTATATGCCTCAGTACAGGGGAATGCCAGGGCCAAATAGAGGGAGTGGGAGGGTAGGGGAGCAGGGCAGGGGGAGAGTATAGGGGACTTTGGGGATAACACTTGAAATGTAAATGAAGAAATTCTCTAATAAAAAAAAGGAAAAAAAAGAGTGTGTGTGTGTGTGTGTGTGTGTGTGTGTGTGTGTGTGTGTGTGTGCGCGCGCGCACACACACACACACACGCGTATATGTGTGTATTTATGAACTAATGTGGAGGCCAGGAGTTAGCTGCAGGCATTGTTTCTCAAGAATCAACAAATTGTTTTCTTGAAACAGTGTTTCTCACTGACATGGAATTTGCCAACTATGCTAGGCTGTCTGTCCATCTAGCCTCAAAGATCCTCCAGCCTCGGCTGATGTTGGGACTGTATGTCTGCATCTTTATCACCATGCTTGACTTTTTATGTGGATACTGAGAATCAAATGTATGTCTTCACATTTGCACTGTAAGCACATTACACATTAAACCATTACTCAGCCTCTGATATCCAGATATCCTAGTGACTGATAAAAAAATAAATAAATAAGGAATACTAAAGAATTCACCAAAAAAAGTAGCATCAGAATTCATGAGTGACTTCAACAAGGTGTCAGTATAAATTATCTGTGTAAAATTATAAAAATTATCTGTATTTCTATAAACCATCAGTATGAAATTAGAAGATTTGCCAGGTGTAGTGGCGCACACCTTTAATCCCAGCACTCAGGAGGCAGAGGGTGGTGGATTTCTGAGTTCGGGGCCAGTCTGGTCTACAAAGTGAGTTCCAGGACAGCCAGGGCTATACAGAGAAACCCTGTCTCGAAAAACGAGCAAACAAAAAAACAAACAAAAAAGAAATTAGAAGATTTAAGAAAATAATCTTATTTGCAAAGGAATTTTAAAAATTAAAATACATAGCACAAATATATTCAACAAAAAATGTAAACTTACACTTTAAAACTAAGAATGGCCATTAAAACAAATTTTTTTAAAAAAACTAAGTAAATAGAAAAGTGTCTAGTGTTCACATCTTGGAAGAATTAATATTTTTTAATGTTGATAATTCTTTACATTAATCTGAAATTCAATACAATCTATATTATAAATAGGGATCACTTATTTTAAAAAATTCTTTTGTTGTCAGTACTGCCATGAGAATACAAGAGGTTCAAAATTGTTAAAACAATACTAAAAATATAAATAAATGTGTAGAAATTACAATAACTCAGTCATAAATTTTGGCAAAAATACAATCATTGAGGCATTGGGGATGGGTATCAGATGTGTTCCTATGTTTCAACTTTAAAAGGTTAAGTGTATTTGGAAAATATCATGTCCTTGATACTTGAGGTCTCTTCTTCATGAAACTCTCTGATCCTTAAAAGTAAAGGTGTGTTAAAGAAATCCCACTGGGAGCTGTGTGCTCCAAGCTCTCACTTTCTTTGTACAATTTCCAGTTTGTAGGTCTCTGTGTTAATTCCCATCTAGGGTAAGAAGCTGCTCTAATGTGGGTTGAGTGAGGCACTGTGTGTGTGTCCTCAGGAGGCATTCTATTGCTATGTTAATTTAGAAGATTAATAGGCTATTATTGCCTTGGGGCTCAGCAACTTTCTTGTGCAGTGGGCCTTAAATCCCAGGTTTTTTTCAAAGCCGTTGGTTTCTCCCATGACAATTATGCCATTATTGCACTAGTTTGTATAGCTCTCAGAAAGGTCACTATTGTAACTCACAGGGTTTGTAGATGGGTGAACTTGATCATTACCTTTCTACTCTAGTAGCATCTAGAATAAGTTGCAACACTATGATTACTAGTCAGTACAGGTGAAGGTTCAAGTTGAATATGAGATTGAGTTCACCACATTCTATAGCAAAAGTGTGTGATGGCTTCAGCATTAGGTCTTAGCATCAGCTTATGGAGGGCAGCTAATAGCATAGCAAAATAACCTAGATGCAATCACCTAATGAATGGGAAATGAAAAATACATTTGTACAATAGAATGTTATTCAGCTGTTAAAAATGATGTCCATTTTTAGCCTAATCACCTCTCAAAGACTCACATTCCCACACCATAACTTAAGTGTTAGAGTGTCCACAAATGACTTCTGGGAAGACACATTCAGACCAAAGTCGGTTGTCAAAAAGGTTTCCATAATTATCAGATGAGTTGTGTTATTTTGATTCCATTCTTTAAAGTAGAAAACTAAAGTGAAAAAATAAAAGTACATAAATCAAGTGTGTCATTGAATAAGTGCAGGACATGACTAGTTAGTTCTCTGATGGAAATCCATTATTGAAACACATTGGTTACTGAGAACAAAATAGCTTGCTTAAGTGGTAGCCCAGAATGGTATTATCAATGGATTTTCACAAAGCAGTCCCTACCTACACTGCTTCCTTTTCCCCTCAGTATGATAAAATACCCAGAGGCAGTCACTTAAGGCAGGAGATATTTATTTGTCTCACAGTCTGAGAGAGCACTGTTCACCAGGGTGGGGAAGACATGGTGACAGATGCAGAGCATAACTGGAGCTGCAGGAGTGTCAGTTAGCTAGCTACTCCTTCAGGGAGAAAGCAGATGATCAGCATGAAAATGGTCCCCATAGGCCCACAAGGAGTGGCTCTATTTGGTAGCTTGGCCTTGTTGTAGTAGGTGTGGCCTTGCTCAAGGAATTGTGTCAATAGGGGTTGGCTTTGAGGTTTCAGATGCTCAAGCCAAATTCAGAGTCTCGTTTTTGTCTTCCTTCTGCCTGCTGATTCAGATATAGAATTCTTGGCTTCTTGTCTGGATCCAAGCTTGCATGTCACCAAACTTCCCATCTGCTGGTCATGGACTAAGTTTCTGACCTGTAAGAAAGGCCCCGCCTAAGTGTTTTTTCTTAAGAATTTCTGTGGCCATGCTGTCTCTAAAGCAATAGACACCCTAAGACCATCCGCGAGTAAACTTGAGTCTACCTTCAAATCATCAAGCCTACTCCTACTGTGAGCTCACGTACTCCTGCTTGGCACCGTCTTTCAAAGATTCTACAATATTACCAAACACAAGTAGTCTGGAAGGACTTTTCACATGCAAATGATAACACCTACGAATTGCAAAGAAGGGAAGAGAAGAAAGGACATGATCACAGTTATAAAAAGGCAGAAAAGAATATGTGATCACTAATAAATCAGTGATTCTCATCTATTCTTCATTTATTAATATTTAACTTATGATAAAATGCCTCACAAAATATAAGTAGTTTCATTTCAAGACTGAGTTGGGCTTTCATGTCAACAGGTTCCTTGTGGTTTTCTACTGAAAAGAGAGCAATGTAAGGTATAAAGAGATAAAAGTCTACGCAAATATCTGTGTGTACCCATCTGCACACACATCCACATATACGGAAAATAGTTATGGAAACTTGGAATTTTAGGGCCTGTCATCTGATCAAGACCAGGGTCACCCAGAAGTGTTTTATATAAAGTCTGAAATTCAAAAGAACTGAAGGTGTAGATTGATTCCATTCTATAACTAAAGACCCAGAGCCAGGATGGAAGCCCACGGGACAGTGGTGCCTAGAGAAGACTCCAACCTCATGAGCTTCTGGGTCTACTCTGAACCTCAGTGGTTTGCTTTCTCACACTGATGAGAACTACATGCCTTGCTACGTCCACCAACCTGCCTTCTCATCCTTCCAAAATACCCTGACAGACATACCCAGAAAGAATAATAATTAACCAGCTAGACCATGCCATATGTTATTTGAAAATGTCCAGTCTACTTCTGCCTACTCTCGTCCCATCTGATTCTAGATGTGTGGTCATCTCATAACAGTCCTGTGACCACAAGTGAAAAACCTGACCATGACCCTGAACCAGCAAGAAGCTGCAAAAAGGAAGGATCCATAATGATGAGTGGTCCAGAAGCAATGAGCCTGGGGCACCTGCTTTCAGTTACATGATCAATAAAAACAAAACAAACAAAGATAGAAAAAAAAAAAAAAAAAAACCTTTATTGCCTCTTTCATTTGAGTTGGAAATTTACTGTTTCTCACAGTCATAATAACTACCAGGAAGCTTTGAAAGCAATAAAAGCAATAGAAAAGTATAACTGGAAAAAAATCAGTCCTTGCAACCGAGAGGCAATGTGCAGCACATGCTTTTGACAGTGGGGACAGTAAAGTATGGGCGGAAGCTGTGAGAACACACTGAGGTGAAGGGCAGAGGCAGCTTGGCAGAGCAGAACCCTTCACTAACGGCAACACTCCCTACAAACCCCAGGTTGAAAATCCTAGCAAGGAATGCCACACAGAACAATTACAGTTTTGCACTTGGATTTATTTTAATGTGACTCAACCTCGAGGCTCTCTCTCCATCTGCGTTTCCCAGACCACCCTGCTAATGAGTGACTCCACTCTCTTTACGCCTAAATAAAGAAAACTGGACTTTCGCTTTCTCAGCTCAGCTGGGAGCTTCCTTCCTGCCCCCTCTAACAGTAAGAAGTGGAGATCTAACTCCTCTCCAAGGGGCAATGGCTCGGAGGCCAACTGTCCTAACCTATCCCTGATTATGAAAAGAAATATCAAATTGTCAAACTCACCTAGGTAACTGGGACATAGCCTTGAGGTTAAAAAACAAATTGTCAGAACCAATTTTAAAATTCACCAGGAGCTGCTGTCAGACAAATGAGCAGGCTGTGATGAACTGGCTCACATACAGTGTGAGGGGAGTCGAGCAGCTGGCATCAGCCCCAATTAGATCTGGCACTGGAAGAGCCAGTATGCACATTGGTCGTGTGCTCCCTTGGAATAAGCAAGCTGTCCTGACTATCCTTGAGCTACACAGTTGTATAAAACACAAATAAGTCAGAGGCTCTTCACAGCCCTCAACATTGATCTTATACCTAATTCTGTCTTGGTTCAAGACACCAGTACTACTCAGTATTTTGTACCCCAAATCAAAGCAGCACTGAACAGCAATCATGTAAGCTTAAGAAGGATTAGGAAAATGCCACTTCCCGTGGACAAGCAGGAGGAGTGAACCCTTCTGTGGCTCATGTTTTTGCAGGAAGAAACATGCAGTGGTAGCTTGGTTAAGAATCTGCTTAAATGAGCCCTCTTCCTGGCACCTGGAGTATATCGGGGCCTGAGCACAAATTCTTGATATTTCAGTTTTGTTTGCTTTCACATGCTTCGGTTACATGAGCTGTGCTGTGTAGTGAAAATTTCTAGAAACACTACCAGTATCTAATCATAGATACAACTAAAGTCCTGAGCTCTGCTATGCTCAGTTATCGTGACCACCAGGAAAATGTGGTATTTGAGTAAGTCCATAAATGCATGCTTGTATAGTCCTGTGCAGTAAGGGGTATACATAAGAAAAGAGGATAATATTTATAAGAACGCCAATTCTGTATGATCTTCTATCTTAGATTTGAGATAAAAATAAAGCATCTGTATACCTTTTCACTATTTAAATTAATACTACCATTTAAAATACATAGTAAATTAACATCCCAATATGACATTGATATGTATATATTCAGAAATTAAATCAAGTTATCCAAGATATATCTCCACTAGCATGTTCATTGAAATGCTATCCACAACCTTCATGAAAAAAAAAACAAACTAAATGCCCATAAGCTGTTGGTTGCATAAGGATTGTGTGGTATATGTGCAAAATGGAATGCTATTTGGCAATGAAAAAGAATAAGAGCTGGACATTTGCAGCAACATGGATGGAATGAATTCATTGCGTAAAACTAAATTAGCCTGGTACAGAATGGCAAGCATCTAGTAATCTCACATGTGGAATTTAAGAAGATAATTGCTGGATGTGGAGAGACCCCTCAGCAGTTAAAAGCACTGGCTACTCTTCCAGAGAACCCAGATTCTATTATCAGCACCCAGCACCATCTCTAACTCAATCCCCAATGGAAGTGATGCTATCTTCTGGGTTCCACAGGCACTGTATACACAGTACACATGCATCTAAACACTCAAAAGCATAAAATTAAAATCTCATAACAAAACATTTGCAAGACATAAAACATTGCATGGAAAGTAAGAGTAAAACGGTACTTATGGAAATCAACAGGAGCAGGAGAACTGGGAAAGGTGGTCACTGTATGCTTCGTTATAATTGGATAGGAGGAAGATCTGGGTGTGACTTGGGGAAGTAGGCACCTAACTGACAAGAGTTATTAATAAGTTAGGAATGTGGATTTGAAGGAGAACTTTCCTGCATAGGCTCAGATATTTGGGCACTTGGCTCCTGGCTGGTGACGCTGTTTGGGAGAGTTATTGAAGTTCTTTGGGGAAGAGGCTGTCTTGCTAGAGGAAGTATTAAACTGGGAATAACTTTGGGAGTTTATAGCCTCATCCTACTTCCTGATCTGGGGATAGCTTGGGAGTTTGTAGCTTGATCCTGGTTCCTGCTCTGATTCTCTCTGCTTGCTGCAGATCGAGAATGGGGAAAGTCATCTTGTAGCTCCTGACATCCTGCTTTTCTTTGCTGAGGCCACACTTTCCTGCTGTGATGGACTTTATTCCTCAGCAACCAGAAGCCAAAATAAATCCTTTATTTCCTCAGTTGCTCAGCCACAGTAACAAAAAAGAAAGTGATAGCTTTCAAAGAAAGGAATTTGAAAGTTTTGATTTTTCTATAAAGAAATAAGTGCAGTGAAAGACACGTTTGAGTTTATTTATCACCATAAAATGTAGACATGTGTGGAAACATCACCTGCCACCCTGTTAGAGTATCCAGCTTGTTATTAAGTGCCAGTTAAAAACAAATTCAATTAATAAAGAGTAAATACAAAGAGTACACATTAAATTATATTTGTAAATAACAATTTTTGTTTTGGATGAGTAAGTAAAACACAGCCAATCCTTTTCCTTCCCCGTGACTGCAAGTCTTCACCAACTATGCAAATGTTTTCAGTAAAAAGGTAAAATTACATTATCCTGAAAAGAAAAGTATGATTTAGAACAAAAAATTAACATTTATATTTAGATACATTATTCTTTTCATTCCTCCTTTCTCTAATTTCACTTCCAATATTTATAAATGTGTAATGTAAACTGTGTTTCTCTAAAATGACTATTTTTAAAAGATTTTATTTATCATATAAAATACTGTCAGTACTTATCATATAAACCTTCATTAATGTGAAACATTTAATAAACTATTCGCATATAATTTAAATACTTATTCTTACTAGGCAAAACTAATTTGTTTATTTCTATGAAATAATACACCTGTCAGGATCATTTTATATTCAATAGTCTTAAACAACTTTGACTTAACTGATGATTTTAATAAAGCAAAAAATTCAGAGGCTGTGCTCAGTAAAACACCTAAAAGAGATGTATGTGTTTATTAAGCTCAAAATCTTGCATGTACCAACAAACACTCCACCACTGTTCTACACACCAGCTGAGATTCTTGTTTAGAAGTAGGTCCAGGGAAAACTGAACAGGCAGATGTATATAACCACTACAAGAACCCTCAAGTCTAGTAAGAAGGATTCAGTAGATTCATTTAGTAGACCAACTAGATATCTGGGAGCAACCAATTTCTGGGTATCTGAGTACATAAACGCTTAGCAGATGTTTAATAAAAAAGAAGGGAGACTCGTGGCTCTTAAAAACTAGAAAACTTGCAGAATTCATAGGAATGAATTCTGACTCATAATATAGATGCAAAAGATTAGCATAATCAGACCATGCACCAGAAACGTGAGTGGCAGAGAATCTGCAGGTGCCATTGGCTACCATTGTTTCCTCCAGCACAGCACACTAGCTGAGTAAAGCAAGTTTAATAGTCTTCTGAAGGCAGTTCTGAGGTTTACACAGAAATGACATGAAAGATGCCATGGCTGTCTCTAGAATGTTCTGTGCGGTGACATGAAAATAGTCCAGTACTGTTCAAGGAATGAAGGAAACTACAGACAGTTGAAATTGGTTAATGTCTCCCTCCTAGTTTCAGGGTATTGCCCACACTGAAATGCTCGAGTCAAACTATTCCATTATCTGAGAAATTCCAGAGACTATGTAACTTACAGTTACTCGATTGGCTCATAAACAATGGGCCATTAGAAAATTCTCAACGTGCGCCTTCTAGTCTGATGTACTAGTAAAAAAGAGCAACTTTATGAGGTCCCATTTGTCAATTCAAAAAAAAAAAAAAAAAAAAAAAGAGCACCACAGTCTGATGCCAATAACAGGGAAATCCTTACCTGACCTATTGTCTTCTGGTCAGCCTTGAAACCACTAAATTTTTTTGTGGTTTGAATGAGAAATGTTACCCAACAGGCTCACATGTTTGAACCTGCCCTCAGGGGAGGTTATGGAACCTTTAGGAGGCAACGGAAAGGTAACTAAAATGGAAGACTTCCAAGAATAAGACCTTATCTTATCATGACTTAAAACTCTGTAGCATTCTATTGGCTGTAGAACAGAACCCTGTGATTAAGTATGTGATGTCATCCCTGGTGCATATATTAGCAACATTCTATTACCACTCCAGTAGTCTGCATGACCAACTGCCTGCCTACAACAGCTCACCTCTGCCTTCTGTATGCATCCAAGCCACTCGGCCCTCCCACTTACTCAGTTTTTAATGCTGGCTCTAAGCTACACTGAGGAATATTCAGGTAAGTAAAAATATTATTATTGTTGAACTAGGCTTAGAATGGGCAAATTAATTTGTCAATTGTTATGTATAGTTTTTAATTATTGACCATGGAATTTATCAAAATTAAAAATGTCATATTATATACTTTCTGGTTTTGACATAAGCTTTGCACATAAAAAGGTTATATGAATGTGCAATGCTTTAATTTATGACTTATCTTTACTTTTTGCCATTAGTCAGAAAAGCAAACTATAAATATTAAACAAAACTAAACAGAGGTGTTTGAGAATACAGGACCACAGCGACAAAGTCTAGCTGAGGAAGAGCTTTAGTAAGTAAGTTGTAAGCATGTTTTGGTTGAGACACAAGTGAGTTGGAACCAAACTGGATCAGACAGTGACTGGCATATCCAAGTCCAATAAAGCTGTAACAAGAATTAGAGGACAAATGGAGGTAACCATTGAGACAGGAAGAGGAGAATAGCCCATAGCCAACGATTGTGTGAGCTGTGGGCACAGCTAACTGCATTGACATGGAACTTCTTTTTCTCCTGGGAAAAGAGAAACAAAACAAAACAAAACAAATCAAAACAAAACAAAACAAAACAAAACAAGTACACAGTTCAATCTTCATTGCTCTGCATGAAGATTCTAGCCAGTTAAAAAGAATAACATCTCCATGTACTTCCTACTTGTACAGTGATGAATATTTAAAGAATCCATTTGGCTCTCTAGCTAGAGAAATTAAAAATTTCCCTAAACATGTATTTATTTACATTTGTTTCATGAGTAAAAGACTCTACTTTGCCAGAAAAGGACAGAAAAGTTCCCAGAGTCAACTATGAATCCAAACGGGATGTCTATCCTTACTTCTTCCCTCCTTCCCTCCTCCATCTCCTCCACCTTCTTTTCTTTTCTCTCTCTCTGTCTGTCTCTCTGTCAGATAGATAGATAGATAGATAGATAGATAGATAGATAGATAGATAGATAGATAGATGATAGATAGATAATAAATAGATAGATAGATAGATGATAGATAGATAGATAGATAGATAGATAGATAGATAGATAGATACATACATACATACATACATACATACATACATACATACATACCAGTCTATCTCCCTTTCAGTTTCTTCCCCACCCCCATCCCTTTGATTGTTTGGTTTTTATGTTGGCCAGTCTGGCCTCAAACCATCTGTGCAGTCCAGGTCTTCCTGCCTCTATCCTTCAGTGCTGAAACCCAATTATGTGCTACCACACCCTCTTTATAGGATACTGATACTTGAACCTCCTGACCTTCGGTATGCTGGGCAAGCACATTACAAATTGAGCAACATTCCTGCCATCATGGGGATAGATTTTTGTAACTCAAATCCATTTATGTGTCACAAAATTGCCAGATTTACAAAATATTTACAGCTATTGACGGGAGACTTTATCAAAGTCAAAAAAGAAAAATGTTACATCATTTCTGTTTTTGCAAGTAAGTTTTGAATATCATGTATCCCAGGACCTTGCTGTCTCACTCTAAATTGTTCATCTCTTTGATGAGCACTCTCAGTTTATATAAGCAGGTATGCTGAAGTAATCAGATGAGTTAAAAGTATCAGTGTAGACTTGTACATTTTACAGAGCATTGTATTGCAAGGATTGGTGGCAGGAAACAGAACAGACTTCAGTTCTGAATTGGATCTCCTAAAGAAAAGGAAGAGGTGTGACTCATTATGGTCCCAAGAATTCTCAATATTGCCCCTCCTGCACCTTCTCTTCTCATGCTCCTGTGCCTGGTGGGAGCTTCTCAGAAGACAAACCTCCAGCATGTCCTGGTATGCAGTGCACTCCCAGCATGCAGTGCACTCCCAGCATGCAATGCACTCCCAGCATGCAGTGCACTCCCAGCATGCAGCCTGCACTGATTTCTCCCTGTGGGTTTGCTTTCTCCCAGTACATTACCAGGAGACTTCCTACCAACTCACAGACTTCTCGAACTGATCTGTCGAAGACAGAGTTCTCTTCCTGCTGAAAAGCCAAGGCATGGGAACTGAATGAGAAAAATAAGGTTTCTATCCTTACAAAAAGAATTCAATGGTCTCAGAAGAGGGAGAGGCAACTGACATTCCTAGAGTGTTGTTTTCCTCTGTCATACAGACCTGGGGAAGCTGAAGAGCAGCAGCCATTTTATTTTCCCTGGAAGCATTTATTTTATTAAGGTCTCAGGTGGCATCACAATTTTCACATGTTATAAGCAAACAAACAAGCAAACCAAGGAAAGTGGAAAGGAGAGAGGACAAACAGAATCCTGAAAAGAATCTGCTAAGACCAAAGAACCGCAGCCAGAAGGGCTCTCCCCCACCCACCATACCACCTCCACCCCTGGCAAAGAACTCTGAGCTTTTTTTTCTCATACTCATTTCACAAATACTGTTCTAATACGTGTGATGGGTCAGACAGTGAGCAGACTTCCTCCTCCCCAAGGCACAATTATGGAATAAGCCAGGTGTGGTGGTACACGCCTTTAATCCCAGCACTCAGGAGGCAGAGGCAGGCGGATTTCTGAGTTCAAGGCCAGCCTCGTCTACAAAGTGAGTTCCAGGACAGCCAGGGCTATACAGAGAAACCCTGTCTCAAAAACAAAATTATGGAAGAAATTTCATTTACTTTGTATAAAGAAAAGAAACACATAGCAAAGTAGTCTACCAGGGCTGTGGGTGTATCTCAGCTGCCAGGGTGCTCCTCTAGAATTTACAAGGCCCTCCCACCACAGGATGACTTTGAATTTCTGATCCACCTACCTATATCTTTCAAATGCTGAAACAGACCTGTCATTAACCTTCCCTAGAGAAGAGCCAGTCATAGTCTGGCAACTGCATCTTTATCCAGCATCAGTCAAGACCAACCAGAACAATGTGCTGAACTCCAAGAGAAGGAAACCATTCTCTTCCAGCTCTTGTTAGAAGGTCTGATTTGCACGTATCTCAGCTACATGCAGGTCTACCCACCAAACTAGAACTACTGATCCACCCAGGAAGTCGAGGTAGTAGGGTCAGAAATTCAAGGTCATTCCATACTCCATATCAACTTTGAAGCCAGCCTAAATATCCTGCCTAAAAAAGAGAAATGAAAGACTCCATGCACGTTTCCAATTATCCACAAAATGTAACTTGGTGTCCTAGTTAAGGTTATTTGGCAGCTTGTCTTCACTTCAGCTTAAAAGATTTGATTTGAAAGTTGATGGAAAGTGCATGTCTCTGTAGTACCATCAATCATACTTTTTCAAAACAAATGAACAGTAAGATCCTGTAGCTTAGCCAAAGATGCTGCCTAAAGTGTAGAGGTGTGCCCTGAGTCGGTAATCATCGTAGTATGGGGATTACCTTAATGACGTGTTCCAAGAAGCATCCCTTATACACTGAGTTAATGTTTCCCAGTAGTTTCTCTTGCCTGAACAAAATTTAATTTTTCTAGAACTCTGAGGCACCAGTCTTCATTAAACCTGATTTATTTTTCACCCAGAAAACAAAAGCAACAATCTCTGGTATCATTGTCTATCTATGAAAAACAGGTAAGGATCTTTGACCAATGAGTTCAAAGACCAAGGGAGACATTGCCCACAAATCAATGAGACTGCAGTGCTGTGACAGGCTGTGACAAATCACGGCACTTCTTAGACTACACACTTAAAGTTGTTCACCTAAATTTTCACCATTTAAAGGACACGTGGAAGGTTGTGGAATGTCCCTTCTAAGTAATGATGCACTTTGTTGACTACCAGAGCCTAGTTCCCAGTGCATTAGTTTTAGTGGTGAGTGTATGAGTGAGATAGCAATTATGGCTTTTGAATATAATAACAGTGGCTGAACCTGGTGCTGCATACCTGTAATCTCATCTACTCTGGAAGTGGAGAAGGAGAGTTATAAATACATTAGCTGTCTGAGCAACTTAATGAGACTATATCACAAAATAAAATGTGAAAAGATGATGGCACTTACCTCATAGGGAAAGCTTCCAAATTCAATCCCTAAAACCACAAAAACAGATAAATAATAAAAGCCTGGCAATGCTTGATCAGTCTGATAAAATGTTTGAAACATCACATCATATTGGTTAATTGGCATTTCATCTAGTGAGCAACCCTCAATTATTACAACAAGTTGAGTTCTCATCCCTTCTATCACATAATATTGAGTTGTGAAGTATGAGCAAATGTATTAATCATGTTTTATTCTGGAAAGTGAGGATAGAGTATTGTGCTTCTGTCTTCATGTTATGCTCATAACAGCTGGGTAAGATAAAAGAACCATGCATTCCCGTGGTCTGCCAGTGGTCACAAAAGAACTAATAATAGCCTTGAAGTCTGTTAATGAGCAACAATTGATGATTTAAAGAAATCCATGACAGAAAAAGAACCTGGATTAACTCACCAAAAGGATCTATACATTCATAAGATGCTCAGGATAAATCATCAATGTGTATTGATTGTAAAAGATCATATCTGGGATGAATTTGATTCTGGTAAACTCCCCTCAAAGGATCCGTTCTTTGATTTTGCATGTTTGTAGTCAGTGATCTCAGCTAACTATTTGCAGATTCCCATCCTCACTCATCTCCTTTGGGCTTTAGAAGTTTCTGGAGAGTGGGTATATCTGGGCCTTGAACTTACATATCAACCTTGAAGGGAAAGTTTCCCAGCTTTTCAGGCATACATGTCAGCAGAGAAACACAGGACAATGTGTAAGGGGACACAGAGCAGAGAGACCCAGAACACTGCCACCAAGCGTGGACCACTAAGAGCACAGTGCGGACCCTAGAGGTGTTTCTACCACCCTGTTGCAGCAACACAGTGAAACCATTTATCTTTTCTATGCTTCAATTTTCCATGTATGTGATAGAGTAAAAAAGGTGCACTTAAGATCCAACTGTGCAGGCATTCTCAAATGCCACAGGTTATCCATGTTTTTACCCCAATAGACACACACGCATGCACGCACGCACACACACACACACACACACACACACACACACACACACACACACACTATATATATATATATATATATATATATATATATATATATATATATATATATATATATATATATACATCCAATCACTACATTAGCATAGCTGAGATTCTTCTTATAAAGACAAATTCTAACCATTTATAAAAGCTAACAGTTACTGTACTCTACTACATGGTGTTCTAGATAATCACCAAATACTTTAGAATCCAGTGCCAAGGTGCTGAAGAAATAGCATAGCAGTAAAGAATGCTTGCTGCTCTTGCAGAGGACCTAAGTACCCCTGTCAAGCAGGGGATAGATAACATAGCCTACTCTGGCTTCTACATACATGTGTACATACATACAGACATACATGCATACAGGCATAAAGAGAAATTAAATATTTAAAAAATTCCTGTTTGTATGTATATACCATTATTATGTCATATTATGTATTCACAAACACTGTTTTGAAGTACAAATCCTAGCTATTTGTTGTGCACTGTTAGTCCCGAGGGCTTTACTCAATACATCTTTGAATGTCATGCATAGGATCATACGATTATACAAATAGTACAGTTGCTGCAGCTTCTATCAAGCAAAGGTTCAAAGTCCCATCTGAGTGTGTCTTATTCTTGTACAAAGGAACATCAATAGTTTTGCATGAATAAAAGTACCCACATATCTCTATCAAATGTTGA
>LR749637.1:2195717-2200682 GCA_902729485.2 Mus minutoides
CACTCGGGAGGCAGAGGCAGGCGGATTTCTGAGTTCGAGGCCAGCCTGGTCTACAAAGTGAGTTCCAGGACAGCCAGGGCTACACAGAGAAACCCTGTCTCGAAAAACCAAAAAAAAAAAAGAAAGAAAAAGACAGAAGAACAGGAATTACATGAGCTACTGATATGCGCTACAAATAGTGGGAATATATATTATAAAAATTAATCAGACTGATAATGAATGTTTTTTCAACTCAAATAACATAATTACACTTTACTACAAATAGTGAGCAGAGCAGTTGTGCCCTACACAAATACAAAATGTTCCTTAAGGACAGCCTGTCATAACTGCCAAATCATATCCCAAGCATTTTTGTAAATAGACTCTACCAGATATCGTGTGGGAAGCTCTGCCTTGCAGCTTCTATGTAGAATGCCCCCCAAACTTTCACATCTCAAATATAATATCAAAGTTTTCAATAGCTTGAACAGGTAGCCTCTGACCATTCATAAAGGAAGTGCCCTAGCATCTAGGTATTTTTAAGAGGATTATAGCTAAAAGGTAAGAAAAAGCAGGTACTTGGTACTCCATTTATTAGCAAAACAGGAAACCGAGGTTGTGAATAGAAACAGAATAAATCTAGAAAATTTTAAAATAAATAGAGAAAAGAATTTCTTGGTCTTTCCAGATAGAACTTTGTTTTCAACATGTAATGGTGAACATCACTCTTCTAAACAACCTGTATATTCTGCGTGTTCCCATACTGTGGAGATCAAAATTGTATTCACAATATTCTGCTAAGTTCTTCTGTTGCCTATGTTGAAATATGGAGACTTGTCACTATTGTAAAGTCATCATTTGCAGTATAACATTACAATTAAACAACATAAGGAAGTCTTTAAAAGCTTCCAGGTTACTGAAAATGATCATTTGTCCTTTGAAGAATGACCAAGTCTGGAGAATTGACAAGATGAAGAGTCTTTGACATGCTATCCTGCCATGCCTGGAGGGGTCATTAGCTTGTTCAATGCAGTGAATTGAGGCTAGGGTTGGGGCCAATAGGATGTAATAGGCTGTTATTTCCTCTACAGATCACCAGCTATTCTCTGAGGATTAGTGCGTGAAAAGCTTCCTTGTGAAAATACACTGCTAGGAGATCTGATTGTTCAGTGAGATAGACTGGCATCTAGCTATCCACTTCTAGGTAATGAGCTTACACATAATCATGTGTTAATCATGTAAGATCACATGGGTGAGACCTGGTGATTTAGTCAGGTCTTGAGGTTGGTTATATGAGAATGTAAGTCTTTGCGTTATAGTTCTGCACCCAAAACTATAGTGTTTGTCATTTTGTAAAGTAGAACCTATGAGTACTGAAGTGAAATATTCCTGGTACACTTCCCTGATGAGGAGTAAGAACTCTGTAAATATGAGAGGAACAATAAATGACTATGACTTGCTCCATCTGCCTCTGGAGACCAACCAAGGAGACTGAAACGCAGCAAAAGGGCAAAGGAGCTCAATTAGGAAGGTGACTTTGCCAGTGTTTCTGCACATGCTGGGTCCAGATGAGTGCTGACAGTGACAGCTAATGTCACTGAGGGTGACAAGACAGAACAAGCTTCCTCATAGCTTTGCAAGTATTTCTCCTTTTTTTTCTGTAGTCACACTGTGACACGTCTGGTGTCAATAAAGATAAATCTTTAGAACAGGCTCTGGGGAAGAGAGGAGAGGCCACTCTGAGAAAGCTGCTTTGTGATTATAGAGACACAATAAAAGGCACAGAGGCTCCTACCCTTTTTATATATTGGCCTCTCCAAGACAGTGTAAAACACAGTTTGATTCCTACTTCATATATTTATTCATAAAGTCATTCTGATAAACATGATTCAGGTTTTATGAGACTCCTTGCCTCTATTTAAAATTCCTTACGATACTGACACAATTAGGTCCTTTAAGATACCTTATGTTCTTAAAAGCAAAATAACCCAGGCTCAAATGTTGACCCCTTTCCCTACTTTATAGATGCCCTTGTAGGCTAGTTACCTGAATATTCACCGAGGCCTCAAGAATCTGTAATTTTGGAAAGAATACACCCTCTATCCCAATGTTAAGCTTTAAAGAAATTACTATCAGTAAATCAGCTAGAAAATGCTATCCATTTTGGTTTTGCAGCTGTCGATTTTAGTAAAACATTGACAGTGGGTTCCTGCTTAGTTTACTATTATATACAGCATCTCTGAGTCTACTCCCTGGGGCCGGAGCTTGTCTTCTGCTACTTATTAGCCACATGACTGGGTAGACTGTTTACTCATTTAAACCCTTAGATTCATCACTACCTAATAAATATTCTATTACTTCTAAACTTCAATCAGTCACAATGCAGTACCAGAAATATAAGAATCATTCAGTGAGCAGCTGTTAATATTCTTAGATTTTTCTCTAAACTGCCTAATTTTAGGAAATGCCAGAACTATTTGGTGAAAACCATTTCTAAATAAATTTATGAGGGACTCCTCACCAAGGTTTCAGTCCCTTGAAATGACACTAAAAATAAACAAATAAGCTAAAATAAAAACAAATGAACAAACAAAAGTTACTCTTTATGCTATACCTGTCCTTTAAGGCTATGACAGGCTGTTATTTGTAGCATAGGGACTGTGACATAGGCCAGGGAAGATAAGGATGATGGAAAGGAAAGGGCAGAGAGAGATGACCTAGATAATCCAGCAGCCATTCAATGTGAAGACTCACCCAGTCCAAATGTTGAATCCATGCAAGAAGAGAAAGAAAAGAGATACACAAACTGAGGCTTAGGCCACCCTTCTGTAAATGACCCATGCGTCACAGGCACATTGATGTTTGCTGAATTTTCTTCACATAAGTTAGTCACTTGGAAATTTGGCCTGTTTCTTGGAATTTGGCCTGTTTCCCTCTGAGGCCCATTTCAATGACATATAGAGAACTAACATTTAGTTTATCTTATAAAATGCTCTCCCAATGGCAATCAAATCGTGTATTAGTGGGTGTCACTCTGGTAATGCAAAAGTAAAATTTTCACCTCATCTATAAAGAAATGAACTTTGAGCAATGCATGGAAAAATAATCATGCTTGATAATAAACTCTGATAGCGCATAAAGGACTCTTCATTATTATCAATATGAGATTACATGGTAAATAAGAAGTACACTCTGTTCATTGGGAGTGACTACAGGAGAAAATTAAATGACTGGGCAGAGAAGACCTCAAGTTGGTACAACTATGTCAGACCAATCTCATTAGGTCTTCTTGTAGTTCTGTCTTCATGATAGGTTTACAGTGCTCTGTGGGTTCAGGTTCTTCCTCTTTGGGGTTGAAGTGACTGGTAATTTATGACTTAAAATGGCTTATTAGAAGGTCAAGCATACCTATCAAAGAGATGTTATATGTAACAGTCTGGGGAAAAAAATCATTGAACTTAAATACATGCAAAAAAACTCTTGATTCCTCCAAAGACTCAGATCTAACAAATGGCACATGGTATATCACGTAAGCAATTAGACAAAGTTTTCTAGCATTCAATTAGCTTTAGAACTTGACCTATCCAAGTCTAAGTGTGCTCTTACACTCCCATGTCAGTCCTTCTGGTTAAATTATGACTGAGGTTGTCTTTGCTCTGCACATTGATGAAACCTACAGTGAAATGACACTCGGGTTGAGCTGTGAAAAACCTTTGAAATTCTTGCCCAGAAGTTTTGCTTAGACATTCACTTGCCTCTAGAGAGCAATCTGTTTCTGACCCATGTGATTTATCTATCAACCAGTATTTTTCCCTTTTATTTTCATCCCCAGTGTTGTGACAGGGTAAATGACATATTCAGAGTGATCAAAGTTAATGGCTTCTTGGACAGTCATTGCCACAGGACTTGGAAAGATGGATTCATGACAGAGAGGTGGTATGACGTTATCAGAGTATAATAGGAAAAAGTCTATGAATTCTGTATTTCTACACTCACTTGTTGTTCCTTATGCAAGCCAAAGCAAAATCTTCTGAGAATTGTCTGATAATAGGAAGAGCCACTGATGTCAAAATTCATTACTATCACACTTAAATATAATATACACATTTAAATGTTTCTCAACTTGCTACTGATTTAGATATGCTAAAAGTTAATTTTAATTAAGTAACAGTATATGTAAATGTCTTTTTTAAAATCAAGTATGAGAAACACTTTTACTTACTGTGTGATTTTCATGATTGTAACATTAAGTCTCACATTTCTGAGTACAGTCAGGAGGAACATTTGGTCAGACAAATTGAGAAGCATTCTTTGAGTCACCTTAGGATTAAATCTCAACTTGGGGACAATAAGCTCTTATTGATGTTTTTAAGGAAGTGTACACTGTGTCCTTTATGTGACCCTCAAAGGTATCATGTAGCAGGAAGTTTCAGTTGAACTGAACATCAGTTATTTTCAAAGACTTCTGTTTTGCAAAGGAGAATTTACAGAGGGCACACTCTTCACTCTTCCCTGCACAGATTTTCCAGCTCCTTTACCCTTCACTACAGAGTCTTAAAAAATGTTTGAGAGAAACTGGAGATAGCATCACATAAAGAGAAATACCACAACACCTGAATTTCATTAATGGTGCAATCTTCCAATTGATCTATTAAGTGTGAAGAGTTCTATACCCAGAAGACATAAGCATTCAACTATAAAGGCTCTGCCCTTAGGAAGGAAATTCTTTTAGTGCAAAAGCAAGATGGGCAAGTAGTGCACAGCTTTGTGCCACCCAAACTGTGAGACGAGAGTGATCCTCTGCTCTTCTGAGATCCGTCAGCTGAGGAGAGCTGCTGTGCCCTTCATCTAATGTTCCCCTGGATTTTCTTTTTCAGAGTTTCAAACTATTCATTTCAGAACTTCCTCACCTCCTTGCTTAGGTTGATCCCTGGCTATTTGGTGGTTTTGTGGATTTTGGAGCATGTAATGTGATCATCTTATTCC